>CM038143.1:385231654-385487330 GCA_021437245.1 Aegilops speltoides
GCATCATCAAGTTTCTTGGACCAATTCTTTCTAGATCTATTAATAGTCTTTTGTAAGATTAATTTAAGCTCTCTGTTACTCAATTCTACTTGACCACTAGACTGTGGGTGATATGGAGATGCAATTCTATGATTAACATCATACTTAGCAAGCATTTTACGAAAAGCACCATGAATAAAATGTGAACCACCATCAGTCATTAAATATCTAGGGACTCCAAACCTCGAAAAAATAACTTCTTTAAGCATCCTAATAGAGGTGTTATGATCAACACTACTAGTTGGAATAGCTTCTACCCACTTAGTAACGTAATCAACATCAACTAGAATATGTGTATACCCATTAGAGGCAGGAAAAGGTCCCATATAATCAAAGCCCCAAACATCAAACGATTCCTTAATAAGAGAATAATTCATAGGCATTTCTTGACGTCTACTAATATTACCAATTCTTTGACATTCATCACAAGACAAGACAAACTTACGGGCATCTTTGAAGAGAGTAGGCCAATAAAACCCGGATTGCGATACCTTATGTGCAGTTCTATCTCCAGCGTGGTGTCCTCCATATGCCTTGGAGTGACACTTGCGTAGGATCTGTTCCTGTTCATGCTCAGGTTCACAATGTCTAATAACACCATCTACTCCTTCTTTATAAAGGTGTGGGTCATCCCAGAAGTAATGTCTTAAATCATAGAAGAACTTTTTGTTTTGCTGGTATGTGAAACTAGGTGGTATGAATTTAGCAACAATGTAATTAGCATAATCAGCATACCATGGAGCAGTACGAGAAGCATTTATGACAACTGATTGTTCATCAGGAAGGCTATCATTAATAGGTAGTGGGTCATCAAGAACATTCTCTAACCTAGACAAGTTGTCAAATTTTTGTAGCAAGAGAACCCATCTAATAAGTCTAGGTTTAGCATCTTTCTTTTCCATAAGATATTTAATAGCATCATGATTAGTGTGAACAGTTACTTTAGAATCAACAATATAAGGTCTGAACTTATCACAAGCAAATACAACTGCTAAGAATTCTTTTTCAGTAGTAGCATAATTTCTCTGAGCATTGTCTAGAGTTTTACTAGCATATTGAATAACATTTAGTTTCTTATCAACTCTTTGTCCTAGAACAACACCTACAGCATAATCACTAGCATCACACATAATTTCAAAGGGTAAATTCCAATCAGGTGGCTGAACAATAGGTGCAGAAATCAAAGCTTTCTTAAGTATTTCAAATGCTTCTACACAATCATCATCGAAAATGAAAAGAATTTCTTTTTGTAATAGATTAGCCAGGGGCCTAGAAATTTTAGAGAAGTCCTTAATGAACCTCCTATAAAAACCGGCATGGCCAAGGAAACTTTTTATACCTTTAATGTCCTTGGGACATGGCATCTTTTCAATAGCATCAACCTTAGCTTTATCAACTTCAATACCTCTTTTAGAAAATTTATGCCCCAAGACAATGCCTTCATTAACCATAAAGTGGCACTTCTCCCAATTCAAAACAAGACTAGTATCTTCGCATCTCTGCAAAACTCGCTCAAGGTTGCTCAAACAATCATCAAAAGAGGATCCGTAAATGGAGAAATCATCCATGAATACCTCACAAATCTTTTCACAAAAGTCAGAGAATATAGCCATCATGCATCTTTGAAAGGTAGCAGGTGCATTACATAAACCAAACGGCATACGTCTATAAGCAAAAGTACCGAAAGGGCAAGTAAAAGTGTTCTTTTCTTGATCCTCCGCTGACACAGGTATTTGAGAGAAACCAGAGTAACCATCTAGAAAGCAAAAAATGTGTACGTTTGGATAGTCTTTCTAGCATTTGAACAATAACAGGTAAAGGGTAATGATCTTTTTTAGTAGCTTTATTTAACTTATGGAAATCAGTTACCATCCTATAACCTGTAATAATTCTTTGCGGGATCAATTCATCTTTATCATTAGGAACAACAGTAATACCTCCCTTCTTAGGAACACAATGGACAGGACTTACCCACTAACTATCAGCAACGGGATAAATTATACCTGCCTCAAGGAGCTTTAGTATTTCCTTTCTTACCACTTCTTTCATCTTAGGATTTAACCGTCGTTGGTGATCAATAACTGGTTTGGCGTCTTCCTCCAATTTTATTTTGTGTTGGCATAGAGTGGGACTAATGCCCTTAAGATCATCAAGAGTATACCCAATAGCAGCACGGTGCTTCTTCAGAGTTTTCAATAATCTTTCCTCTTCCTGCTCTGAAAGGTTAGCACTAATAATAACATAATATATCTTCTTTTCATCAAGATAAGCATATTAAAGAGTATCAGGTAATGGTTTAAGCTCAAACACGGGATCACCCTTGGGTGGTGGAGGATCCCCTAGGATTTGAACAGGCAAGTTGTGTTTCAAAATAGGACTATGTTTAAAGAATACTTCATCTATTTCCCTTCTTTCATTCACAAACATATCATTTTCATGGTCTAGAAAATATTATTCTAAAGGATCATTAGGAGGCATGGCAATAGAAGCAAGACCAATAATTTCATCCTTACTAGGCAATTCTTTATCATGGGGTTGTCTATGAAACTTAGCAAAATTAAACTCATGAGACATATCCCCCAAACCAATAGTAACAACATCCTTTTTGCAATCTATCTTAGCATTGACAGTGTTCAAGAAGGATCTACCAAATATGATGGGACAAAAGTCGTCTTGTGGGGAACCAAGAACAAGAAAATCAGCAGGATATTAAACTTTCCCACACAAGACTTCAACATCTCTAACAATCCCAATTGGTGAAATAGTATCTCTATTGGCAAGCTTAATTATAACATCAATATCTTCTATCTCAGCAGGTGCAATGTCATGCATAATTTCTTCATATAAAGAATGAGGTATTGCACTAGCACTAGCACACATATCACATAAGCCATGATAACAATGATCTCCTATTTTAACAGAAATATCAGGCATGCCTACAACGGGTCTATGTTTCTTAGCATCGGGTCTAGCAATTCTAGCAACTACATCACAGAAATAAATAACATGCCCATTAATATTATCAGCCAAGAGATCTTTAACCATAGCAATACTAGGTTCAACTTTAGTTTGCTCAAGAGGTGTATATGTTCTAGTATTACTCTTACAAACCACAGTTGAAGCTTTAGCATGATCCTTTATCCTAACAGGGAATGGTGGTTTCTCAATATAAGTAGTAGGAACAATAGGATCATTATAAGTGATAGTCTTTTCTTCAATTGTAATAGGTGCAACTACTTTTACTTCAGTGGGAGGATTATATTTAAACCACTTTTCCTTAGGGAGATCAACATGAGTAGCAAATGATTCATAGAAGGAAGCAACTATCTCAGAGTCAAGTCAATATTTAGTGCTAAATCCATGAAAAGCATCGGTATCCATAAAAGATTTAACACAATCAAACTTAGGTGTCATACATGACTCCTTACCATCGTCGGAATCCCAATCTTCAGAGTTGCGTTATCCTATTTGAATTCAATAATCTTCATCATAAAACACCCAGCACAAGAAGTATCGAGCATGGAGCGATTGTTGAGAGAAAGCCGAGCATAATTTTTTTGAATAATCATTTCTCTTGAGAGCTCATGATTGGGGCATGAATATAACATTGACTTAAGCCTCCCCCAAGCTTGAGTGATGCTTTCTCCTTCGCGAGGCCAAAAATTATATATATAATTACGATCACGATGAACAAGATGCATAGGATAAAACTTCTGGTTAAATTCCAATTTCAATCATTTGTAGTCCCATGATCCCATATAATCACATAGCCTATACCATGTCAATGCGTCTCCCTTCAAAGATAAAGGGAAAACCTTCTTCTTAATAACATCATCGGGCATACCTGCAAGCTTAAATAATCCACAAACTTCATCCACATAGATTAGGTGTAAATCGGGATGCAATGTTCCATCTCCTGCAAAGGGATTAGCTAGCAATTTCTCTACCATACCCAAAGGAATTTCAAAGTAAACATTTTAAGTAGGTTCAGTAGTTTGAGGAGCAACTCTTTTCTCTACTGGTCGGGGTGAAGATACCCCGAACAAGCCCCTCAAAGGATTAGTTTCCATAGTAACAAGTGACAGTAAATTTCAGCACACTATACAAATGTTTCCTTACCAAGTTCCACTTACCAAAGGCGCTTCAACCCCCGGCAACGGCGCCAGAAAAGAGTCTTGATGACCCACAAGTGTAGGGGATCTATCGTAGTCCTTTCGATAAGTAAGAGTGTCGAACCCAACGAGGAGCAGAAGGAAATGACAAGCGGTTTTCAGTAAGGTATTCTCTGCAAGCACTGAAATTATCGGTAACAGATAGTTTTGTGATAAGGTGATTACTAACGGGTAACAAGCAATGGAAGTAAATAAGGTGCAGCAAGGTGGCCTAATCCTTTTTGTTGCAAAGGACAAGTCTAGACAAGTTCTTATAATGAGAAAAGCGCTCCCGAGGACACATGGGAATTATCGTCAGGCTAGCTTTCATCACACTCATATGATTTGTGTTTGTTACTTTGATAATTTGATATGTGGGTGGACGGGTGCTTGAGTACTGCCCTTTCTTGGACAAGCATCCTACTTATGATTAATCCCTATTGCAAGCATCCGCAACTACAAAAGAAGTATTAAGGTAAACCTAACCATAGCATGAAACAAGTGGATCCAAATCAGCCTCTTACGAAGCAACGCATAAACTAGGGTTTAAGCTTCTGTCACTCTAGCAACCCATCATCTACTTATTACTTCCCAATTCCTTCCTCTAGGCCCAAACAATGGTGAAGTGTCATGTAGTCGACGTTCACATAACACCACTAGAGGAGAGACAACATACATCTCATCAAAATATCAAACGAATACCAAATTCACATGACTACTGATAGCAAGACTTCACCCATGTCCTCAGGAACAAACGTAACTACTCACAAAGCATATTCATGTTCATAATCAGAGGGGTATTAATATGCATTAAGGATCCGAACATATGATCTTCCACCAAATAAACCTACTAGCATCAACTACAAGGAGTAATCAACACTTAACCCACAGGTACCAATCTGAGGTTTTGGTACAAAGACTGGATACAAGAGATGAACTAGGGTTTGAGAGGAGACGGTGCTGGTGAAGATGTTGATGGAGATTGACCCCCTCCCGATGAGAGGATCGTTGGTAATAATGATAGTGATGCTTTCCCCCTCCCGGGGGGAAGTTTCCCCGGCAGAACAGCTCCGCCGGAGCCCTAGATTGGTTCCACCAAGGTTCCGCCTTGTGGCGGCGGAGTTTCGTCCCGAAAGCTTGCTTATGATTTTTTTAGGGTAAAAGACTTCATATAGCAGAAGATGGCCACCGGAGGGCTGCCAGGTGGCCCACGAGGCAGGGGGCGCACCCAGGGGGTAGGGCGCGCCCCCCACCCTCGTGGGTGGTGGGTGGCCCCCCTCAGGTATTTATTTCGCTCAATATTTTTTCTTAATTCCCAAAATGCCTTTCGTGGAGTTTTAGGACTTCTGGAGCTGTGCAGAATAGGTCTCCAATATTTGCTCCTTTTCCAGCCCAGAATCCCAGCTGCTGGCATTCTCCCTCTTCATGTAAACCTTGTAAAATAAGGGAGAATAGCCTAGGGAGTCGTGGATTAGGGGGTCCTCGGACAATCGGACTATATGCTTATGCCGGACTGTTGGACTATGAAGATACAAGATTGAAGACTTCGTCCCGTGTCCAGGTGGGACTTTCCTTTGCGTGGAAGGCAAGTTTGGCAATTCGGATTTGTAGATTTCCTTCTCTGTAACCGACTCTGTGTAACCCTATCCCCCTCCGATGTCTATATAAACCGGAGGGTCTAGTCTGTAGGACAACAACAATCATAATCATAGGTTAGCTTCTAGGGTTCAGCCTCTACGATCTCATGGTAGATCAACTCTTGCAATACTCATATCATCAAGATCAATCAAGCAGGAAGTAGGGTATTACCTCCATAGAGAGGGCCCAAATCTGGGTAAACATCGTGTCCCCCGCCTCCTGTTACCATTAGCCTTAGACGCTGTAACGCCCTCGATGCGGCTATATCTCCCACGTGTCGAAGCACGACTTAGAGGCATAACCGCATTGAAAGCAATGTCGCAAGTGAGGTAATCTTCACACAACCCATGTACTACATAAGGGAAAGAGATACATAGTTGGCTTACAATCGCCACTTCACACAATTACATGAATAAAGCATTACATCATCCAGATACAATCAAGGTCCGACTACGGAACCAAAATAAAAGAAGAACCCCAAATGCATAAAGGTCCCCGATCGACCCCAACGGGCTCCACTATCGATCAACTAGAACGAAACAACACAAAGGGCAAGATCTTCAACAAGCTCCTCCTTGAACTTGGTTGCGCCATCCGCCGGTAACATAGGCACCGCAAACTGGTTTTGAAGTATCCGTGAGCCACGAGGACTCAAAGAATCCCATTACCATGGGTATCAAGACTAGCAAAGCTTAATGGGAAAGGAAGGGGTAAGTGGTGAGGTTGCAGCAGCAACTAAGCATGATATGGTGGCTAACATACGCAAATGAGAGCGAGAAGAGAAACAAGCGGAACGGCCGTGAAGCTAGTAATGATCAAGAGGTGATCCTGAACACCTACTTACGTCAACATAACACAGAAACCGTGTTCACTTCCCGGACTCCACCGAGAAGAGACCATCACGGCTACACACGCGTTGATGCGCTTTAATTCGGATCCGTGTCAAGTTATCTACAACCGACATTAACAAATTCCCATCTGCCACATAACCGCGGCACGGCTCGAAAGTTTATACCTGCAGGGTGTCCCAACTTAGCCCATGACAAGCTCTCGCGATCATCGGCGAATAGACCTTCACCCGAGACACTCCGATCGACTCGGTATCCCGTACATCAAGACATTTCGACAATGGTAAAACAAGACCAGCAAGACCTCCCGCGTGTCGACATCCCGATAGTAGCCGCAGATCTCGCCTCGTGCCACGACCGGATGAGCAAGACGACGGAACCGACGATACCCCAAGTTGCCTAGGGGCGGCACCGCAAGTGGTTTAGTTTGGACCAACGCTAGACAAGCAATCGCCCGGGGGGCTATAATAAAGATGACCCTTGGGTTAATTACTCCCAAGGAAAAGTAGGTGGTGGTGAGGCAAATGGTAAAAGTCAATGTTGGGCCTTGCTGGACAAGTTTTATTCAAAGCGAACTGTCGGGGGTCCCATAAATCACCCGACCGCGTTAGGGACGCAAAATCCGGGAACATAACACCGTATGACGGAAACTAGGGCGGCAAGAGGGAACAAAACACTGCATAAGGCCGAGCCTTCCACCCTTTACCAAGTATATAGATGCATTAATAATATAAGAGATATTGTGATATCCCAACATAAACCCTGTCCACCATGGAGAAATCTTCAACTTCACCTGCAACTAGCAACGCTATAAGAGGGGCTGAGCAAAAGCGGTAACATAGCCAATCAATGGTTTGCTAGGAATGGTGTCAAAGGTTAGAGGTTCATGGCAATTTGGGATGGCTGGACAAACAGGTAATAGGTAGCGCAGCATAGCGAAAGAATGAGGCAACTAGCATAGCAATGATTGTAGTGAGATCCAGGGTAGCGGTCATCTTGCCTGAAATCCCGCAAGGAAGAAGAACGAGTCCATGAAGAAGACAAACGGACGTAGTCGAATGAATCCTCACAACTCCGGAACGAAACCGAAGCTAACGAAAGATGCAAACCGGAAAGAAGCAAACAACATAGTAAACACACAAGCATAATCATGGCATGATGCACAGACAAATATGATGCATGTCCGATTTAATGAGGCATGGCATGGCAAAGTGCAACAAACAATTACTACAAGTTAAGTGGAGCTCAATATGCAACGAATTGCATATTGATGAAACACCACATCCGAGTTATTTAGTTCGCTCTCGTTTAGGTACACAACAATGTTAAATGTTATTAAACATGTCAAGGGGTGAAGCATAATAAAACTACCTAACTAGGCAAGTTTAAATGAGGCCGGAAGAACAAACAACAATTCCGGAAAACCCTCATGTGCATATTTTAGATTCGGTACTGTTCTGCCCTAAACACCATTTTAATGTTGTTAAACAGCAAAATAAAGTGGACCATGTTAAACTAGGCATTTTTCCACCCCATTTACATATAAAGAACATTTAAAACCGATCTACGGTTATTTAGTTATGAATTAAATCATTTTAACATGGCATTTAAGCAAATTTAAACAAACATCATTTTAATCATTTCAAACATGGATGAAAATGGCATATTATGAAACTAGATGAAATTCTAAGCATCTTACATATAAAGTTTGTTTTAATCCGATGCACGGTTAATTAATTATTAAATGCATGAGGTCTAGGGGGTTTCTGCAAATATGTAAATCCCTGGTTAATTGGCAAAATCGCAACAGAAAAAAAAACACGCATGGGCCGAATTTACGGGCCAGCGCGCGTGTGAGAAGGGGCAGAGCTGCTCACCCCGGCCAAGGCCCGGATCGGCTTGGAGAGGAGGCAGGCCGGGAGGACGAGGCCGAGGAGGAGCTGGCCGGGCCTTCAACAGGCGCGCCCACGAACGGAGCGAAGAGGCGTGGTTTCCCGATCCGACGGGATCGAGACGAAGCGGCGCGCCGGCAGCTCCGGCGAGCCGGGCGACGATGGGGTCGAGCGGAGGACGGTGGAGGGGACCGGCAACGACGCCGGAGGTCGGAGGGGCGCGGAGGAGGCCGGGACAGGGTGGCCGGATCCGGTCACCGGAGGACGGCGGTGGCGACGGTTCCCTGCGGTGACGGGGAGAGCGAGGTGAGGGGGACCGAAGGGAGGAATGAGAAGAAGGGGCACGACGGCGCGCTGCTCATCTGCGGCGGTGGGGGCGAGGTCCGGCGACCGGTCGGACAGCGGCGGCGAGGTCGGGACTCCCTCCCGATCCAGATCGGATCGAGGAGCAGAACCACGGGCGACGGCGCTGCAGCGAAGCGGATCCGGGCTCGGCGGGCCCCGCTGGCTCGGGCGGCTGCCGGCGATGTGGGCGCTGGGCGCGCACGTGGCGTGACGCCTGTGGCTGCGGGGGCGGCGGCGATATCGTCCGGCGCGGGACGGTCGTGTCCGGCGGCGCAGAGGAGGGTGGATCTAGGGTTAGGGGTGAAATTGATCCGAAAATTCGGGGGAGGGGGTGTTTAAATAGGTAGAGGGAGCTAGGAGAGTCCAATTGAGGAGCGAGCTGCCACGCGATCGTGATCGAACGACCGAGAGCATGGAGGAGAGTTAGATGGGTTTTGGGCCACTTTGGAAGGGTGTTGGGCTGCAACTCAAAGAGGGCTTTACGGTTACCTTGCTAACTGCTGAGTATCAAACGACCTCCAAATGGCACGAAACTTGACAGGCGGTCTACCGGTGCTATACCAAGGCCACTTGGCAAACCTCGGTCCATTCCGAGAAAGTTTAACACCCGCTCACAACGAGAGACAAAAGGGGAATGCCGGGGAACATAGGAGCGCCGGATTGCAAAACGGACAACGGGGAAAATGCTCGGATGCATGAGACGAACATGTATGCAAAATGAAATGCACATGATGACATGATATGAAATGCATATATATATGATGACATGAGACGAGATGCATAACAAGAACAAAATGCAAAACAACAGACAAAACCCAACCATGGAGGAAATAACATATCGCATCTCCGGAAAAGGCAAGAGTTGGAGTTACGAATATGGAAAGTTGTATCCGGGGCGTTACAACACTCCACCACTACGAGAGGATCTCGTCCCGAGATCTAGGATGGCACCGGAGGAAAAAAGGAAGAGAAAGAGGAGAGGTAAAACTAAGTTGCTTCTTTGACCAATGAGTGAAACCAAAGAACCTTGAGAGGTTGAGCAATTGAAAGAAACAAAACAATGGAGATGACCAAGATTGCAAACAATCCGGTAGAAAAGAGGAACAAGGAGTATTACGAGAATTTGAAGGTTGCAAAGACATGAATCAAGAGTTTAATGGACAAGATAGAATTCAAAACCACTCCGGTTAAAACAAGATGGGAGAGGAAGAAGATTGAAATAATTTGGGCAAAGACTGATCAGTAAATGGAAGGAATTGAACATGAACTTGACAAGATGAGAGGATACTTGATGAAATCAACAACACACGCCTCCGAACTATTGAAAGAATGGCACAAGGGCAAGAAAGATTTCAGACAGCAATCCGGTTGGGAAGGGGGGCAAACTCGATGAGATGAAAGAACTTGAAGAGATGACACAACACTCCGGTTAAATGGATAAGCATGAAAAGAACATGATCCTCACAAAACGAGATGATGGGTGAAGAGCGCAACATCACAATGCCCCCGGAACGAAAGAATAGAAGATAGATCACTGGAATAACAGAATGTAGGAGAAAAAACAAACTTCAGCCACAAATGGGCTCGGAAAGCACCCTTCCAAGCAGGTTACAACGGGGTTGTTGGGAAAAACCAACAACAAAATGAATAAGCTTGTAGTGGGCTTATGGAAAACATCTCAAAACTATGAGGTGACAACCGGCCACTAACGGAAACCATTGATTTGATTGAGAGCACCAAGGAGATGAAAACTTCTTCACCGAGAGGATAGGAGAAAACTTGGATCATTGATATGCACCACAAATAGCAACATTCCTTAGGGAAGGCTTTAGGTGACATATGACACAAGATAACTCCAACGAAGAAGTTGATTGGTCGAAAAGATCTCTTGAACGAAGAGAAAAAGATGGATTTAGAATACCTCATTCTTGACAACAATATGAATCATGAACCATGAAGGAAATTGTCAAGAGTGACATAACACCACCTCAAAAGATAAGATAGAAGGAATTGCACTTTGGAATGCAAGATGAAGAATGCTTGAACTCCTCAAAACAAAACAAGTGTTGGGCACCCTGTTTAATTTTGAGTATAGCTTGGGGGATCATAACTTCAAGAGAAATCTTGAATAACAATTGAAGAATTTAAAGAATCCTTGATGAACCACCATGTAGAGCCTCCATGAAGAACTCCGGAAAGAAAAAATTAATCACTTGGATGAAACAAGAACAAGAATTATGTTATGCGTATCCTTCACCAATTTAAATTGATGACAAGCAACGGATCTGGCATACTACTTATTCTCGTAGAAAGGATTAAAAGAGATATATCAAAACTTGAGAAGGTCTTCAACGAACCACCGGTAGGATTGGAACAACGAATGAATTAAATGATAACGAAAGGGGTGAAATCTTGAACGAACGACCGTAAGAATTGAAAATGAACGTAGCAAAGCCACAATTCACCGGGAAGAATTGGAAAACGAATGAAGATATTTGAGGGGATTTAGATACATGAGAACGAAGAGAACATGAACTGATTAGAGGATATTTGAATGAATCACCGGTAAGATTTAGAGAATGATAGCTACACGCTGAGAATGAAGAATTATGACATGATGGCCTTTGGAGGAAAGAAATGGGAACAACTCATGAAATGCTTCGGGTGGTAAGAAAAGAATTCTCACAATCGAAAACAATTATGAGAGGATGGCATCAAGCTAGAACCATGAATCTTGAAGAGAATAGAGAAAGATTAAAGAGAAACTCTTCTTCGGTCTTCACATGATGAGAATGACAACGAGAAACACCACCAAGAATTATTGAGGCACACCGGGAAAATCAAAAGCGAAGAGGTTGAGCCAACTATGAAAAGAATTTGAAAGATCTTGGAGAAAAGCATTTGACTGATGATAACTCATTCTTACGTCAAATTTGAAGAAGAATTTAGGATAGCTCTGGGAAAATAGAAGAGTCAGGTAAGATCCTGGGAAAAATCCTGTGGGTTAGGGCCCACTCAAAAGAAGCACCGTTGAAATGATCTAAAGAGATATTGCACCGGTTGAATTAAATGACTTGAATGAGATACCAATCTCGAAAGAGCTTGAACGAATGCAGAGTGGAAACACGAATCTTGAAGAGAATGGAAACACAAATCTTCTAAGATATCTTGAGCACTCCGGAATAACAAATAGCGAGAAGTAGAATGATAATGAGGTGCACCAGTATGAGAAGACATTGAAATGAGGAAAAAGGAATATGATGAATATCGAAAGCTTGAATAGGATCCACCGGAGAAGAAACAACAATGAAGGATGATGAACTTGAAACTGTTGAGCATCTTCAAGGGAAATCATCGGATAAGAACATTGAAAGAAAAGAATGAAGAGACTTCACATGAATAAAAGGATACTTGATAAAGAAATTTGTGTCCTTGAAGAAAAAGGGTGGGTGGGCGGGAAAAACAAAGGCAACTTGGAGACGGATGAAACAAACACCGTTGAGAAAACTTAGAATTGATCTTGCGGATGGGAAAAATGATGGGATCCACTTCAAGAGAAGCACACCGGTTGGAAAGGAGTTGACATGACAAAATCAATGATCAAAAGGATTAGTATTCACATAGCAATATGAGAACACGTTTAGGAAAGGTATGGATTCAACATTTGACTTCGAAGCGACTCGAATACCACAAATAAAACAAAACAAAGGATTTGGCTTGCAGAATAAGCCGGAACAAATACATATGATAGAGATTTACCCAATCCCATATCATGCATCCGTCGAAAAGATATTCTAGGAGCTACTTGAATTCCCACCTATAAAACTCCCAAACTTTCTCGTTATGCAATCGTGTTGGGGATACAGGAAGCAATATATATCTCACCCAAACTAACAATACCTACATCCAAGCAGTATCCATCCGTCAACACATAACCAAGAAACCTTCGAAATCGTGGTACCTCAACCTTCAAAAGCATCCGTTATACAAGTCATGGCAATACTCCCGCACTCACCTCAAGATCGGGTTAGCGGGTTATCTCACCAACAACGCATAAAAGAGATTTTCGATGTCGGCGATTAAACTCAGTATTCCAGAACTGCAACGATAAAATTATGACGACAACACCTCGAGCTCAACTCCCGGACACCTCCACTAAAAAACCCCGCCGACGGGAGGCACCAAGACAATGTTGTCATCATAAAACCATCGGAACGATTCTAAGATACCCGCGTGATCCTAAAATTTTTTTTTAGTGAAATTTGAGGAGAGGAAAGTCAAAACTCTACGTCAGGATGCCTTACCAGAGCGACGAAGGGACTGAGGAGTAAAAAGAATTCCTAACTCTCCGATATATATAATCCTAAATGACTCAAAACATTTTTCTAAACACAACTCGGCCGCTAAAAACGATCAAGCAATGGGGCTCCTAAGGTCGGGAAGGCTCGATTACTAACTTGTAACGCCTCGATGCGGCTATATCTCCCACGTGTCGGGCACGACTTAGAGGCATAACCGCATTGAAAGCAATGTCGCAAGTGAGGTAATCTTCACACAACCCATGTACTACATAAGGGAAAGAGATACATAGTTGGCTTACAATCGCCACTTCACACAATTACATGAATAAAGCATTACATCATCCAGATACAATCAAGGTCCGACTACGGAACCAAAATAAAAGAAGAACCCCAAATGCGATAAAGGTCCCCGATCGACCCCAACCGGGCTCCACTATCGATCAACTAGAACGAAACAACACAAAGGGCAAGATCTTCAACAAGCTCCTCCTTGAACTTGGTTGCGCCATCCGCCGGTAAACATAGGCACCGCAAACTGGTTTTGAAGTATCCGTGAGTCACGAGGACTCAACAATCCCATTACCATGGGTATCAAGACTAGCAAAGCTTAATGGGAAAGGAAGGGTAAAGTGGTGAGGTTGCAAAGCAGCGACTAAGCATGATATGGTGGCTAACATACGCAAATGAGAGCGAGAAGAGAAACAAGCGGAACGGCCGTGAAGCTAGTAATGATCAAGAGGTGATCCCGAACACCTACTTACGCCAAACATAACATAGAAACCGTGTTCACTTCCTGACTCACGAGAAGAGACCATCACGCTACACACGCGTTGATGCATTTTAATTCGGATCCGTGTCAAGTTATCTACAACCGACATTAACAAATTCCCATCTGCCACATAACCACGGGCACGGCTCGAAAGTTTATACCTGCAGGGTGTCCCAACTTAGCCCATGACAAGCTCTCGCGATCATCGGCGAATAGACCTTCACCCGAGACACTCCGATCGACTCGGTATCCCAGACATCAAGACATTTTGACAATGGTAAAACAAGACCAGAAGACCTCCCGCGTGTCGACATCCCGATAGTAGCCGCACAGATCTCGCCTCGTGCCACGACCGATGAGCAAGACGACGCAACCGACGATACCCCAAGTTGCCTAGGGGCGGCACCGCAAGTGGTTTCTAGTTTGGACCAACGCTAGACAAGCAATCGCCCGGGGCTATAATAAAGATGACACTTGGGTTAATTACTCCCAAGGAAAAGTAGGTGGTGGTGAGGCAAATGGTAAAAGTCAATGTTGGGCCTTGCCGGACAAGTTTTATTCAAAGCGAACTGTCGGGGGGTCCCATAAATCACCCGACCGCGTTAGGGACGCAAAATCCGGGAACATAACACCGTATGATGGAAACTAGGGCGGCAAGAGGAACAAAACACTGTGCATAAGGCCGAGCCTTCCACCCTTTACCAAGTATATAGATGCATTAATAATATAAGAGATATTGTGATATCCCAACATAAACCCCGCCCACCATGGAGAAATCTTCAACTTCACCGAACTAGCAACGCTATAAGAGGGGCTGAGCAAAAGCGGTAACATAGCCAATCAATGGTTTGCTAGGAATGGTGTCAAAGGTTAGAGGTTCATGGCAATTTGGGATGGCTGGACAAATAGGTAATAGGTAGCGCAGCATAGCGAAAGAACGAGGCAACTAGCATAGCAATGATAGTAGTGAGATCTATGGTAGCGGTCATCTTGCCTGAAATCTCGCAAGGAAGAAGAACGAGTCCATGAAGAAGACAAACGGACGTAGTCGAACGAATCCTCACAACTCCGGAACGAAACCGAAGCTAACGAAAGAAGCAATCCGGTAAGAAGCAAGCAACATAGTAAACACACAAGCATAATCATGGCATGATGCACAGACAAATATGATGCATGTCCGATTTAATGAGGCATGGCATGGCAAAGTGCAACAAACAATTACTACAAGTTAAGTGGAGCTCAATATGCAACGAGTTGCATATTGACGAAACACCACATCCGAGTTATTTAGTTCGCTCTCGTTTAGGTACACAACAATGTTAAATGTTTTTAAACATGTCAAGGGGTGAAGCATAATAAAACTACCTAACTAGGCAAGTTTAAATGAGGCCGGAAGAACAAACAACAATTCCGGAAAACCCTCATGTGCATATTTTAGATTCGGTACTGTTCTACCCTAAACACCATTTTAATATTGTTAAACAGCAAAATAAAGTGGACCATGTTAAACTAGGCATTTTTCCACCCCACTTACATATAAAGAACATTTAAAACCGAGCTACGGTTATTTAGTTATGAATTAAATCATTTTAACATGGCATTTAAGCAAATTTAAACAAACATCATTTTAATCATTTCAAACATGGATGAAAATGGCATATTATGAAACTAGATGAAATTCTAAGCATCTTACATATAAAGTTTGTTTTAATCCGATGCACGGTTAATTAATTATTAAATGCATGAGGTCTAGGGGGTTTCTGCAAATATGTAAATCCCTGGTTAATTGGCAAAATCGCAACAGGAAAAAAAACACGCATGGGCCGAATTTGGCTGGGCCAGCGGCGTACAGGAGAAGGGGGCGGAGCTGCTCACCCTGGGCCAAGGCCTGGATCGGCTTGGAGAGGAGGCAGGCTGGGAGGACGAGGCCGAGGAGGAGCTGGGCTGGGCCTTCAGCGTGGTGCGGCCCACGCAACGGGAGCGAAGAGGCGTGGTTTTCCCAATCCGACGGGATCGAGACGAAGCGGCGCGCCGGCAGCCCGGCGAGCCGGGCGACGATGGGGTCGAGCGGAGGACGGTGGAGGGACCGCAACGACGCCGAGGCCGGAGGGCGCGGAGGAGGCCGGGACAGGGTGGCGGATCCGCCACCGGAGGACGGCGGTGGCGACGGTTCTCGCGTGACGGGAGAGCGAGGTGAGGGGACCGGCGGAGGAATGAGAAGAAGGGCACGGCGCGCTGCTCATCTCGCGGTGGGGGGCGAGGTCCGCGACCGGTCGGACAATGGCGGCGAGGTCGGGATTCTCCCGATCCAGATCGGATCGAGGAGCAGAACCACGGGCGACGGGCGCCGCAGCGAAGCGGATCCGGGCTCGGCGGGCCCCGCCGGCTCGGGCGGGCTGTCGGCGATGTGGGCGCTGGGCGCCACGTGGCGCGATGCCTGTGGCTGCGGGGCGGCGGCGAGATCGTCCGGCGCGGGACGGACGTGTCCGCGCGCGCAGGAGAGGTGGATCTAGGGTTAGGGGTGAAATTGATCCGAAAATTCGGGGGAGGGGGTGTTTAAATAGGTAGAGGGAGCTAGGAGAGTCCAAATGAGGAGCGGTTTTCGGCCACGCGATCGTGATCGAACGACCGAGAGCATGGAGGAGAGTTAGATGGGTTTTTGGCCACTTTGGAAGGGGTGTTGGGCTGCAACTCAAAGAGGGCTTTACGGTTACCCGGTTAACCGTTGGAGCATCAAACGACCTCCAAATGGCACGAAACTTGACAGGCGGTCTACCGGTGCTATACCAAGGCCGCTTGGCAAGCCTCGGTCCATTCCGAGAAAGTTTAACACCCGCTCACAACGAGAGACAAAAGGGGAATGCCGGGGAACATAGGAGCGCCGGATTGCAAAACGGACAACGGGGAAAATGCTCGGATGCACGAGACAAACATGTATGCAAAATGAAATGCACATGATGACATGATATGAAATGCATATGATGACATGAGACGAGATGCATAACAAGAACAAAATGCAAAACAACAGACAAAACCCAACCATGGAGGAAATAACATATCTCATCTCCGGAAAAGGCAAGAGTTGGAGTTACGAATATGGAAAGTTGTATCCGGGGCGTTACAGACGCACAGTTCGGGACCCCCTACCCGAGATCCACCGGTTTTGACACCGACATTGGTGCTTTCATTGAGAGTTTCACCGTGTCGTCACCATAAGGCTTGATGGCCCCTTCGATCATCTACAACGATGCGGTCCAGGGTGAGGTTTTCCTCCCCGGACAGATCTTTGTATTCGGCAGCTTCGCACTGCGGGCCAACTCGCTTGGCCATATGGAGCAGATCGATAGCTACGCCCCTGGCCATCAGTTCAGGTTTGGAAGCCTGAACTACATTGCCGACATCCGTGGAGATTTGATCTTCGACGGATTCGAGCCCATAATAGGTGCACCCTGCAGCCACGATGAGCGTGACCTAGATCTGCCATCGGACGACATTCAGGGGATCCCACCTGCAGCTGCCCTGGCTTTAGATCCAGTACAGATCATGCCATCCGAGGACGGGAGGATGGACCCCGCCACGGAGTCGCGCACTTAACGACGATAGAGCCAAACACAGATTTTACTTCCGATGAGGTCTGTGTCATCGGACCTTCAGACTCGTCTTTGGCCATAGGCTCCGAACCGCGTGCATCCATGCCCATCGGATCTAATTGGGCACCGATCATGGAGTTTAGCTCCGCGGATATCTTTCAACACTCGCCCTTGGGCGATGTGCTAAACTCATTAAAATCTCTCTCCCTGTTAGGAGACTCTCGGCCGAACTATGTCCGGCTTGAGTGGGAAGCGGATAATGAAGGAATTCCTTACCCACCCACCACCCACTTAATAGCCACTGTCGACGACTTAACCGACATGCTTGACTTTGACTCCAAAGATATCGACGGTATGGACGACGATATCGGAGAAGAACGGGAACCACCGCCCACAGGGCGCTGGACAGCCACCTCATCATACAACATATATATGGTGGGCACACCCAAAGAAAACAATGGCGAAGATCAAAAGGATGCAACGGAGGGTGATCCTCTTGAGAAGCAACCCAAGCAGCGACGTCAGCGGCGCCACTCTAAACCCCACCATAGCAAAAACAGCGATACCGGCACAAGAGACAATAGCACTCTAGATGATGTCGAATACGAAAACAATCCCACCCAGCCAAGCCTCGAGCATGCCGGAAGGGAGGACGGGCAAGCTAGCCCTGATGAACAGGCAATGGATGAAGACTCGTAGGATGAAAGTTATATGCCCCTCTTCGAGGACGAAGTGAGCCTCGGCGACGAAGAATTTACCGTTCCTGAGGATCCCGTCGAGCAGGAGCGTTTCAAGCGCTGGCTTATAGCCACTTCAAAGAGCCTGAAGAAAAAAAGCAGCAATTGCAAGCTGATCAAGATCTGCTCACTAACAGATGGACTGAGGTCCTGGTGGCCGAGGAATACAGACTCGAGCGCCCAACCAAAAGTTACCCGAGGCGCAGGTTGTTACCTCAATTCGAGGACGAGGCACTAGAGCCTATACTACCAGCGCAGGATGCGGCTGACCGACCACCCCGTGGCCGAGACAAAGCAGCGTATTAGCCCGAACACCAGCCCGCACCCCGTCACCAAACAAATAAAAACACGAAGGCCCAAGGCTACACACATGACCTGCGAGACAAATTGGAAAACAAAGCAAGACAGCCAAGATCGATCTACGGATCGCGGGGGCGTGCCCCAATGCGTGACGATAACCGCCACGCCGGATATACTAAATACAAATCCGTCAAGGCCGAATACAGTAGACCAGACTCATTTGAACTGCGTCGCGACATAGCCCGGAATAGAGGTGCCGCACACCCCCTATGCTTCACTGACGAAGTAATGGAGCATGAATTCCCAGAAAGGTTTAAGCCCGTGAACATCGAACCATATGACGGGACAACAAACCCCGCGTTATGGATCTAAGATTTCCTTCTCCACATTCACGTGGCCCGCGGTGATGATCTACATGCCATCAAGTACCTCCCACTAAAACTCAAGGGACCAGCTCGGCATTGGCTGAATAGTCTGCCGACAAACTCCATTGGCAGTTGGGAGAACCTGGAAGACGCATTCCTTGACAACTTCCAGGGCACTTATGTGCGACCACCGGACGCTGATGACCTAAGTCACATAACCCAACAGCCCGGAGAGTCAGCCAAGAAATTCTGGACTCGGTTCTTAACTAAAAAGAACCAAATCGTCGACTGTCCGGATGCCGAAGCCCTGGCGGCCTTTAAGCATAACATCCGTGACGAGTGGCTTGCCCGACACCTTGGCCAAGAGAAGCCGAAATCCATGGCAGCCCTTACGACACTCATGACCCACTTTTGTGCGGGCGAGGATAGCTGGTTGGCTTGTAGCAACATCACATCAAGAAATCATGGCACTTCAGATGCCAGAGATAGCAAGGGCAAGCCCTAGCGGAATTGACACAAGCGTCACAATAATGGCGACAACACCGAAGACACGGCCGTCAATGCCGGGTTCAGTGGCTCTAAGTCTGGTTAATGAAAGAAGCCATTTAAAAGAAACAATCCGGGCCCGTCCAGTCTGGACCACATACTCGATCGCTCATGTCAAATCCATGGCACCCCCGATAAACCAGCCAACCACACCAACAGAGAATGTTGGGTATTTAAACAGGCCAGCAAGCTAAATGCCGAAAACAAGGAAAAGAGGTCGCATAGTGATGACGACGAGGAACCCCGCTACCGAACACAGGGGGGCAGAAGAAATTTCCTCCCCACGTAAAAACGGTAAATATGATATACGCCACCCATATTCCCAAGTGGGAGCACAAGCGCGCACTAAGGGACGTCTACGCGATGGAGCCAGTTGCCCCAAAATTTAACCCATGGTCTTCCTATCTGATCACCTTTGATCGCAGGGACCATCCGACCAGTATCCGTCATGGCGGCTCAGCCGCACTGGTCCTTGACCCTATCATTGACGGATTCCACCTCACACGAGTCCTCATGGACGGTGGCAGCAGCCTGAACCTGCTCTATCAAGATACCATGCGCAAAATGGGTATCGATCCCTCAAGGATTAAACCCACCAAAACCACCTTCAAAGGTGTCATACCAGGTGTAGAGGCCTGTTGTACAGGCTCAATCACACTAGAAGTGGTCTTCGGATCCCCGGACAACTTCCAAAGCGAGGAGTTAATCTTCGATATCGTCCCCTTTCGCAGTAGTTATCATGCACTGCTAGTACGAACCGCATTCGCTCCATTCAATGCGATGCCACACTATGCCTACCTCAAGCTCAAGATGCCCGGACCCCGCGGTGTTATAACAGTCAATGGAAATACAGAGCGCTCCCTCCGTATGGAGGAGCACATCATGCCCTTGCAGCAGGCAAGCACAGAGCGCACTTTTAGGCGCACCTTCAATTCGCAATAAAGCCCCCGGACACCGTCAAGCGAGTCCGGAGTACTCTGCAACAGGATCATCCGGCCCGTCCAGAGCTCGCCTAGCAATTCGGCCTCCGTCCTAGTCCCAGTCAAGCGGTGAAATTTGTGCCGCGCGTACATACACACTTAAAATACCATGGGCATAGACGGAGTCACAGCTAGACTGCGGTCCGCAATGCAGCTCAACCGCCCCAGGACCCGCATACCTTCACCTCTTTCTTTATTTCAGGTCCTCTCTTCTTGAGGCTCTTCCGATAACCTGATTATCGGACCCATCACGGGACGAAAACACCAAGGAGGCAAGGAGCTTTGACATACAAGGGAATCCCCAGGTGGTCTCTGACAACGATCGCTATACCTGTTTTACATACCCACACGCAGCTCGCTCTTGGTTAGGGGCATGTCAAATAGTCCTATTTGCTTATCGCACTACTTGTATACATACACCTTGACGTATCACTCAAATAACAATGCAAAATATTTTACAACGTTAGCTTATTACTTCATTTCTTTCTTTCCTTGATTATTTATTTATTACAAATCCCACCCGTACATTCTGGTATATTCAGATCGCCAGGGGCGTCAGTGTACCCCATAACACGGCAAGAAAGTCCGAACACTTTCGAAGTGCGGCACCCCGAACTTATAGCATTATATGCATCAGCTCTGAATCATGTCTTGGGTCAATAGTTGGGTTGCCCAGCTCCTGTGCTTGCTATCCTATGTGCCGCTATATCGGCTAGGGTAGTAAAGGGAGAACTACTATGATTGTGTCCCGGTTCTTCCAGACGAGCACCTCAGTAGAGAAAGCCAAAAACTGACTGTCATGATGCGGCGAGAGCTGGTCGCTGTTCGAGAGGTTTCAAATCCTTAAAGATTTTTTACGCTTCAGGCGAGCTATCGGTCTTTGTCCGATTTAGGCGTGTATAGCACCCCAAGTTCGGCCTTCCGAATACCAGGGGCTATGCCAAAATTTAAAATTATAGAACTTCTATGGCTAAGTGAGGGTGATAAAGCTGTATAGTCCGATTGCCTTGTTCGTTGCGCTAAACACCTCCTTAAAGGACCAAAAATTTGGATAAAGAGTGTTTCGATTTATCCCTAACACCCCGCATTAGTTACATGGGGCGTAAGCGATTTATCGCCAACTCTCGATTTTGTAAATGGCCGCACAGGAGGTAAAATTTTAAATCAACAATGCATTATATTGCGCAAATGAACTTGTTTCATATTACAGGAGAAAATGAGTGCATTCATTCAAAGATTACATCCTTAGTACATTGTTCTGCCACAAGGCGGGAGCCCTTCAGGACACTGTCATAATAATTCTCGGGTCGGCGGTGTTCCTTACCATTCGGTGGCCCCTCGGTCATCAGTGTCGTGGCGTCCATCTTCGCCCAATGCATCTTTGCACGGGCAAAGGCCATCCGTGCACCTTCAATGCAAACCGACCGCTTTATGACTTCAAGTCGTGGGCAGGCACTCACAAGCCGCTTCACGAGATCGAAGTAGCTACTAGGCATAGGCTCGGCAGGCCACAGCCGGACTATGAGGTCCTTCATGGCCAGTTTGGCTGCCTTGTGCAGCTCGACCAGTTGCTTTAGCTGGTCGCTCAAGGGCATCAGATGTTCTGTCCCAAGATATTGGGACCAAAACAACTTCTTTGTTGAGCTCCCTTCTTCGGCTCGGTAGAACCCCGCGGCATCTGATATGCTGCACGGCAGATCCGCAAATGCTCCTGGAGAACTCCAAATTCGGGTAAGTAAAAGGAAAGTCTCCTTCATTACTTGCTTTGCATAACAAATGCCTTACCCACCGCAATCTTCTTGGCTGCCTGAATCTCCTGGAGGGCCTTTTGGGCTTCGGCTTTGGCGTCTTGCGTGCTCTGCAGGGCCTTAGCAAGCTCGGTCTCTTGAGTCTTAGAGTCACGCTCCAAGGACTCGTATTTCTGGACGAAATCCTAGAGCTCTTGCTGGACCTCGCTGACCCAGGCCTCTTGCTTCTGGCGCTCGGCGCGTTCCTTGGCCGCTTTGTCTTCGGCCTTGGCCAACGCCTTCTTAAGGGCCGCCAATTCGGTCGTGGCCCCTATCAAAGTTCATGATGCTTCTATCAACAGAAACCATTTATCCTTTATAAATATATAGATGGGGTATTGCGTACCTTGACTTTCCTCGAGCTGCCTCTTCACGAGTCCGAGCTCTCCCTCGGTCCGCTCCAGGTCCTGCTTTAGTCCAGAGACTGCTACATCTTGAGCTTGCGTTGGTTTTCCTCGAAGAGGAGAGGGTGATGCAGCAAAGTGTAGCGTAAGTATTTCCCTCAGTTTTCAGAACCAAGGTATCAATCCAGCAGGAGGCTCCTCAAAAGTCCGACGCACCTACACAAACAAACTGAGAACTCGCAACCAACGCAATAAAGGGGTTGTCAATCCTTCACGGCCACTTCATGTAAAGTGAGATCTAATAAAGATAGTATGATAAGATAAATATATTTTTGGTATTTTATAATATAGATGCAAAAAGTAAAGATGCAAATAAAGTAGATTGAAAGCAAATATGATAAGAGATAGACCCGGGGGCCATAGGTTTCACTAGAGGCTTCTCTCAAGATAGCATAAGTATTACAGTGGGTGAGCAAATTACTGTCAAGCAATTGATAGAAAAGCGAATAGTTATGAGATTATCTAGGCATGATCATGTATATAGGCATCACGTCCATAACAAGTAGACCAACTCCTGCCTACATCTACTACTATTACTCCACACATCGACCGACTCCTGCCTGCATCTAGAGTATTAAGTTCATAAGAACAGAGTAACGCATTAAGCAAGATGACATGATGTAGAGGGATAAACACATGCAATATGATATAAACCCCATCTTGTTATCCTCGATGGCAACAATACAATACGTGTCTTGCAACCCTTTCTGTTACTGGGTAAGAACACCGCAAGATTGAACCCAAAGCTAAGCACTTCTCCCATGGCAAGAAAGACCAATCTAGTAGGCCAAACCAAACTGATAATTCAAAGAGACTTGCAAAGATAACTCAATCATACATAAAATAATTCAGAGAAGATTCAAATATTATTCATTGATAAACTTGATCATAAACCCACAATTCATCGGATCTCGACAAACATACCGCAAAAAGAGTTTACATCAAATAGATCTCCATAGGAGAGGGGGAGAACATCGTATTGAGATCCAAAAAGAGAGAAGAAGCCATCTAGCTAATAACTATGGACCCATAGGTCTGTGGTAAACTACTCACAACTCATCGAAGGGGCAAGGATGTTGATGTAGAGGCCCTCCATGGTTGATTCTCCCTCCGGCAGAGTGCCGGCGAAGGCTCCAAGATGGGATCTCGCGGATACAGAAGGTTACGATGCTGGAAATTGTGTTTCGTGGTGCTCTTGGATGTTTTTGGGGTACATAGGTATATATAGGAGGAAGAAGTACGTCAGTGGCCGCCCGAGTGGCCCACGAGACAGGGGGGCGCGCCCTACAGGGGGGCGCGGCCCCCTATCTTGTGGGGTCCTCGGAAGCTTCTTTACTTGCACTCCAAGCTCTCAGGATCACGTTTGTTCCAAAAATCACGCTCCTGAAGGTTTCATTTCGTTTGGACTCCGTTTGATATTCCTTTTCTTCGAAATACTGAAATAGGCAAAAAAACAGCAATATGGGCTGGGCCTCCGGCTAGTAGGTTAGTCCCAAAAATGATATAAATGTGTAAAATAAAGCCTAAACATCCAAAAGGGGTAATATAATAGCATGGAACAATCAAAAATTATAGATACGTAGGAGACGTATCAAGCATCCCCAAGCTTAATTCCTGCTCGTCCTTGAGTAGGTAAATGATAAAAAAGAAATTTTTGATGTGGAATGCTACCTAGCATATTTCTCAATGTAATTTTCTTTATTGTGGCATGAATGTTCAGATCCAAATGAATAAAAAATAAAAGTTCATATTGACATAAGAAACAGTAACACTTCAAGCACACTAATCAAAGTAATCATGTCTTCTCAAAATAACATGGCTAAAGAAAGTTATCCCTACAAAATCATATAGTCTAGCTATGCTCTATCTTCATCACACAAAGTATTTAATCATGCACAACCCCGATGACAAGCCAAGCAATTGTTTCATACTTTAATAATCTCAAACTTTTTCAACTTTCACGCAATACATGAGCGTGAGCCATGGACATAGCACTATATGTGGAATAGAATGGTGGTTGTGGAGAAGACAAAAAGGAGAAGATAGTCTCACATCAACTAAGCGTATCAACAGGCTATGGAGATGCCCATTAATAGATATCAATGTGAGTGAGTAGGGATTGCCATGCAACGGATGCACTAGAGCTATAAATATATGAAAGCTCAATAAAAGAAACTAAGCGGGGTGCATCCAACTTGCTTGCTCACGAAGACCTAGGGCACTTTGAGGAAGCCCATCATTGGAATATACAAGCCAAGTTCTATAATGAAAAATTCCCACTAGTATATGAAAGTGACAACATATGAGACTCTCTATCATGAAGATCATGGTGCTATTTTGAAGCACAAGTGTGGAAAAAGATATAGTAGCATTGTCCCTTCTCTCTTTTTCTCTCATTTTATATATTTTTTCTTTTTTTTCTTTGGCCTATCTTTTTTTCTTCTTTTTGGCCTTTTTTTTTCTTTTTTTCCCTTTTGTAAAGTCCGAAGTCTCATCTTGACTTGTGGGGGAATCATAGTCTTCATCATCCTTTCCTCACTAGGACAATGCTCTAATATTGAAGATCATCACACTTTTATGGATTTACAACTCAAAGCTAGAACAAGATATGACTCTATATAAGTGCCTTCGGCAGTGTACCGGGATATGCAATGAATCAAGAGTGACATGTATGAAAATTATGAAGCTGGCCTTGCCACAAATACAATGTCAACTACATGATCATGCAAAAAGCAATATGACAAAAGTAATGCGTGTCATATGAACGGAACGGTGGAAATTTGCATGGCAATATATCTCGGAATGGCTATGGAAATGCCATAATAGGTAGGTATGGTGGCTGTTTTGAGGAAGGTAAATGGTGGGTGTATGGTACCGGCGAAAATTGCACGATACAAGAGAGGCTAGCAATGGTGGAAGGGTGAAAGAGTGCGTATAATCCGTGGACTCAACATCAATCAAAAGAACTCATATACTTGTTGCCAAAATTTAGAAGTCATCAAAAACCAAAGTACTACGCACATGCTCCTAGGGGGATAGATTGGTAGGAAAAGACCATCGTCATCCCCCGACCGCCACTCATAAGGAAGACAATCAATAAATAAAATTGTGCTCCAACTTCATCACAAAGCGGTTCACCATACGTGCATTCTACGGGAATCACAAACTTCAACACAAGCATTCTTTAAATTCATAATCACCCAACTAGCATGACTTTAATATCACTACCTCCATATCTCAAAACAATTATCAAGCATCAAATTGATCATAGCATCCAATTCACTTTCTATGATACTTTATGATCATAGCAAATACCATGCTGTTCTAAAAGACTCTCAAAATGATATAAGTGAAGCATGAGAGACTAGCAATTTCTTCAAAATTAAGACACCACCGTGCTCTAAAAGATATAAGTGAAACACTAGAGCCAAAACTATCAAACTCAAAAGATATAAGTGAAGCACATAGAGTATTCTAGCAAATTCTAATCAAATAGGCTTCTCCCAAAAGGTGTGTACAGCAAGGATGATTGTGGTAAACTAAAAGGAAAATACTAATATAATACACGACGCTCCAAGCAAAATACATATCATTTGGCGAATAAAAATATAGCTCCAAGTAAAGTTACCAATGAACGAAGACGAAAGAGGGGATACCTTCCCGGGGCATCCCCAAGCTTAGGATTTTGGCTATCCTTGAATATCTTGGGGTGCCATAAGCATCCCCAAGCTTAGGCTCTTGCCACTCCTTATTCCATAGTCCATAAAAGCTTTACCCAAAACTTGAAAACTTCACAACACAAAACTCAACAGGAAATCTTATAAGCTCCATTAGTGAAAGAAAACAAAACCACCACATAAGGTACTGTAATGAACTCACTCTTTATTTATTTTGGTATTAAACCTACTGTATTCCAACTTCTTTATGGTTCATAGACTGAATTACTAGCCATAGATGCATTGAAATAAGCAAACAACACACGAAAAACAGAATCTGTCAAAAACAGAACAGTCTGTAGCAATCTATAACTAACACAAACGTCTGGAACTCTAAAAATCCTACCAAAATAGGAAGTCCTGTACAATTTGTTTATTGAACATCAGCAAAAAAAATCAATGCAAAATCACGTTCTTGTGATTTAACAAAATTATATTCGTGCGCGCAAAGTTTCTGTTTTTCAGCAGAATCAAGTCAACTATCATCGTAGGTTATCCTATAGGTTCTACTTGGCACAAACACTAATTAAAAGATAAAAACACATCTAAACAGAAGGTAGATGCAAGATTTATTACTAAACAGGAGAAAAAAACAAAAAACATAAAGAAAACTGGGTTGCCTCCCAACTAGCGCTATCGTTTAACGCCCCTAGCTAGGCATAAAAAGCAAAGATAGATCTAACGAGTGCCATCTTTGGCACTATATTCATAAGTAGCACGCATGATAGATTCATAAGGTAATTTGACTTTCTTTCTTGGAAAGTGCTCCATGCCTTTCTTTAATGGAAATTGGAATCTAATATTCCCTTACTTTATATCAATAATCGCACCAATCGTTCTAAGGAAGGGTCTACCAAGAATAATAGGGCAAGAAAGATTGCAATCTATATCAAGAACGATAAAATCCACGGGCACCAAATTTCTATTTGCAACAATAAGAAAATCATTGATCCTTCCCATAGGCTTTTTAATGGTGGAATCCGCAAGGTGCAAATTTAAAGAGCAATCATCAAGATCATGGAAACCTAGAATATCACATAAAGTTTTCGGAATCGTGGAAACACTAGCACCCAAATCACACAAAGCAAAACACTCATAATCTTTAATTCTAGTCTTTATAGTAGGTTCCCAGTCATCAATTAAGTTTTTCATCATAAGATTGCATCAAGACATCAACAATATGTTTGGTAAAAGCTTTATTTTGACTATAAGCATGAGGAGAATTAACAACGGATTGCAACAAGGAAATACAACCTTTTAAAGAGCAATTATCATAATCAAATTCCTTGAAATCCAAGATAGTAAGTTCAATATTATTAGAAGTTGAGGATTCTCCAATCTCAGTTTTACCAATTTTAGCATCAAGATCTAAAGACTCCGAATTTTTGGGACGCCTTCTAGGCAAAGTTGATTCATCATCACTCCTATAATCATCAAAATTCATATTGCAAAACATAGATCTAATCAGAGATGCATCAATAACTTTAAGATCCTCATCATTATTTTCACGTAATTTTTCTGGTTTAGCGGCCATCTTATTAACTAAGGTGGCTTGCTTGTCAGAAATTTTGGCTATAGCATTTTCAAGCCGAGTAATTTGAGCGTTAACACCATAGAATTCTTTATTCATATCATCAAGCTCTTTGTTCATAAACCCCAAAAAACTTTTTTGTTACTTAAGCTCTTTTCTAAAGAAATTATTATGCGCAAATTGCAAATTCATAAAGCTTCTAATATTTGATTCAATCTCATCCATCCTTCTGAGAAGGTGGTCAGGTCCCTTAGGCGTAGCCATAAGGTCAAACAATCAAACAAGAAGACACAAGAAGGCAAAGCGAAAAGAGAGGAGGGGATTGGGAAGGAGAGGGCGAATAAAACGACAAGGGTGAAGTGGGGGAGAGGAAAACGAGAGGCAAATGGCAAATAATGTAAATGCGAGGGAGATGGGTTTGTGATGGGTACTTGGTATGTCTTGACTTGAGCGAAGACCTCCCGACAACGGCGCCGTAAATCCTTCTTGCTACGCCTTGAGCTTGCGCTGGTTTTCCTCAAGAGGAGAGGGTGATGCAGCAAAGTGTAGCGTAAGTATTTCCTCAATTTTGAGAACCAAGGTATCAATCCAGAGGAGGCTCCTCAAAAGTCCCACACACCTACACAAACAAACGAGAACTCGCAACCAACGCAATAAAGGAGTTGTCAATCCCTTCACGGCCACTTCATGTAAAGTGAGATCTAATAAAGATAGTATGATAAGATAAATATATTTTTGGTATTTTATAATATAGATGCAAAAAGTAAAGATGCAAATAAAGTAGATTGAAAGCAAATATGATAAGAGATAGACCCGGGGGCCATAGGTTTCACTAGAGGCTTCTCTCAAGATAGCATAAGTATTACGGTGGGTGAACAAATTACTGTTGAGCAATTGATAGAAAAGCGCATAGTTATGAGATTATCTAGGCATGATCATCTATATAGGCATCACGTCCATAACAAGTAGACCGACTCCTGCCTGCATCTACTACTATTACTCTACACATCGACCGACTCCTGCCTGCATCTAGAGTATTAAGTTCATAAGAACAGAGTAGCGCATTAAGCAAGATGACATGATGTAGAGGGATAAACACATGCAATATGATATAAACCCCATCTTGTTATCCTCGATGGCAACAATACAATACGTGTCTTGCAACCCTTTCTATCACTGGGTAAGAACGCCGCAAGATTGAACCCAAAGCTAAGCACTTCTCCCATGGCAAGAAAGACCAATCTAGTAGGCCAAACCAAACTGATAATTCGAAGAGACTTGCAAAGATAACTCAATCATACATAAAATAATTCAGAGAAGATTCAAATATTATTCATAGATAAACTTGATCATAAACCCACAACTCATCGGATCTCGACAAACACACCGCAAAAAGAGTTTACATCGAATAGATCTCCACAAGAGAGGGGGAGAACATTGTATTGAGATCCAAAAAGAGAGAAGAAGCCATCAGCTAATAACTATGGACCCGTAGGTCTGTGGTAAACTACTCACAACTCATCGGAGGGGCAAGGATGTTGATGTAGAGGCCCTCCATGGTTGATTCCCCCTCCGGCAGAGTGCCGGTGAAGGCTCCAAGATGGGATCTCGCGGATACAGAATGTTACGGCGGTGGAAATTGTGTTTCGTGGTGCTCTTGGATGTTTTCGGGCACGAGGTATATATAGGAGGAAGAAGTACGTCGGTGGTCACCGAGGGGCCCATGAGACAGGGCGCGCCTACACGGGGGGCCTATCTCGTGGGGCCCTCGAAGCTTCTTGACTTGCACTCCAAGCTCTCCGGATCACGCTTGTTCCAAAGATCACGCCCCGGGTTTCATTCCGCTTTGGACTCCGCTTGATATTCCTTTTCTTCGAAATATTGAAATAGGCAAAAAAACCGAGCAATATGGGCTGGGCCTCCGGTTAGTAGGTTAGTCCCAAAAATGATATAAATGTGTAAAATAAATCCCTTAAACATCCAAAAGGGGTACTATAATAGCATGGAACAATCAAAAATTATAGATACGTTGGAGACGTATCAGAGAACTCTACAGTATGAGCGGCAGCGGCCAGCAGCTATGCCTGCTTATTCACATAGACATCTTAACTTCATTTGATCCTCTGTTCGGCTTTTCTTTCTGAACACCAAACTGAGCATCAGGGGCTACTGTCTATACTGTGATATTCTCTTACAATTTTATTACTTACCTCAAAGCCTGTTAGAAGGCTACCGCAGGCTTCGGTCAATCTGCTTTTGGCGGACCGGACCTTCTCAATCAGCATGCTCATAAAGAGTAAGGTGTTCTTCATCAATGGAAGCGCTGCGAAGGGCTTCCAGCAAGTTGTCTGGTGCCTCTGGATGGACAGAGGTCATCGGTATAGGCAGCTTGCCCTCCTTAGAGAGGGGCTGCCTACCTAAATTCGGAACCACTTGGGTTTCCGGAGCCGTATTCGGCTGGGGGCCAAACTGGCTGTGGCCCCCATTATCAGAGTCCATGGGGGTCTCCCCCCCATGTGCCCGGTGACTGGGATTTTTCCTGGGGGTGTCTCCGGAACTGTATCCCCTTGGCCCGGTATCCTTCGAGACAACACCTCGGTGTCATCCGCGGGCCCGGGGGAGGAGGCTGTCGGAAGCGAATCGTTGTTCATCACCGACAGGTCTAGAGACCCCTCCGAAGAGGAGGATATCTCGATGTTGGATTTGGCCGGACTGCAGGTGCACGTTTGGCATGATAAGAAGCGATAAAACAAACATACCGGAAGTACTATTGTGTCCAGATACTTACGACTTAGCCAGGGGCTTGTCCCTGGGCTGCCACTCCTCGCCGCTGTTGGTGGCTGCGGTGGGGTAGTCCGGAAGGAAGGTTTTTCCCTTCTTGGACACCTCGGCCTCCCCATGCATGGCGGCCTTCCTCTTTTTTCTCCCCCCGGTGGGGGGGGGATTGATTTCCTCCTCGGTGGAGGAGTGTGTCTTAGTGTCTTCGAACGTCATGCCCGGTGCAACCTTGCGCCAGAGACCTTCTCTGGTCCCCGCGGCCGTCTTCTTGGCCTTCTTCTCGAGCACCTCATAGGACACCGAAAACAACATCTTCGTTAGAAGAGGCGATTCTGGATCTTCAGGTAGCAGAGCCGGACAGTCAATCTGCTTCACTATCGCTACCCAGGCCTGTAAAATCGGCATGGAGGCTTAGATTCTTCCCGTGGATGTGCTGGTAAAAGGCATATCTTGCAAAATATGAAAACTTACCGGATTGGCTCGGCGTTTCGTGCTGAGTCCGTGATCTTCGGTTATGGGTGGTGGTACCTTGTTGGCCTTGAAGAGCACCTTCTAGACGTCTTCGTGCATCGTGCCGAAGAGCTCTCGCAGCGTCTGGTGTTCGGCCGGGTCGAACTCCCACAAAATGCAAATCCGTCTCTGACACGGAAGGATCCGGCGGAGGAGCATAACCTAGACCACGTTGACGAGCTTGATTTTCTTGCTTATCATATTTTGGACGAAGGTCTGAAGTCCGATCAGCTCTTCCGCTGAGCCCCAGGCTAAGCCCTTCTCTTTCCAGGAAGTGAGCCGCATGGGGACGCCAGATTGAAATTCGGGGGTCACCGCCCAGTTGGCGTCGCACGGCTCGGTGATGTAGAACCACCCCGATTGCCACCCCTTCATAGTCTCCACAAAGGAGCCTTCGGGCCAGGTGACATTGGGCATCTTGCCCACCATGGCGCCCCCGCACTCCACTTGTTGGCCACCGACCACCTTTGGCTTCACGTTGAAGGTCTTCAGCCATAGGCCGAAGTGGGGCGTGATGCGGAGGAAGGCCTCGCACATGACGATGAACGATGTTAAGGACGAAGTTGGGGCCAGATCATGGAAGTCCAGCCCATAGTAGAACATTAGTCCGCGGACGAAGTGAGAGAGGAATACTACCCTTTCCTGGGGTTTCAGGGTAGGGATGATCTGCCCTTTGGCCGGAAGTCGATGCACGATGTCTGCCGACAGGTATCCGGCCTCCCGAAGCTTCTTGATGTCCTCCTTCGTGACGGAGGAGGCCATCCACTTGCCTCCCGCTCCGGACATGTTCGGAATGATTTTGCGGAGAAGGTGAAAGCTTGGGCATTGGAGCATGAGCAGAGGAATAAGAAGGCGTGGGTGAAAAGGGGGAATCCTTATCTCCTTATAAAGGTAGCAGGGGTCATGCGCCTCTCCACTTGCCCTGGAAACTCGCTTATTCCCCAAGCGCCGTGTTAATGGCGCGGTTGGGTTACCCACGCCCGTATTGATGAGAATCCCATGATAAGGGGACACGATCTCTGCTTCGACAAGTCGTGCCAATAAAACCGCCTCGCAAGATGTGCAGTAGCAGGTTGAGAAAACAGTTCGAATAATGACTGGGTCACGGCGTGATGACATGCTATGGGAAAGTTGTCAGCAGATTAGACTTGTGGAATATTGTGCTTTCTACAGTGTTATGTGGAATTTGTTTTGCAGAGCCGGACACGATTCTTGTGTTCAACATCTACTTTGAAGTATTCGGAGAAGGAACCCGCCTTGCAATGCCGAAGACAATCTACACACCGGATTCATCGCCATTGAAGCCTGGTTCAGGGGCTACTGAGAGAGTCCTGGATTAGGGGGTCCTCGGACAGCCGGACTATATGCTTATGCCGGACTGTTGGACTATGAAGATACAAGATTGAAGACTTCGTCCCGTGTCCGGGTGGGACTATCCTTTGCGTGGAAGGCAAGCTTGGCAATTCGGATATGTAGAATTCCTTCTCTGTAACCGACTCTGTGTAACCCTAGCCCCCTCCCGTGTCTATATAAACCGAAGGGTTTAGTCCATAGGACAACAACAATCATAATCATAGGCTAGCTTCTAGGGTTTAGCCTCTACGATCTCGTGGTAGATCAACTCTTGTAATACTCATATCATCAAGATCAATAAGGCAGGAAGTAGGGTATTACCTCCATAGAGAGGGCCCGAACCTGGGTAAACATTGTGTCCCCCGCCTGCTGTTACCATTAGCCTTAGACGCACAGTTCGGGACCCCCTATCCGAGATCCGCCGGTTTTGACACCGACAATAGTCATAAGTATTGTGGCATAACGTGTAATAATAGTCCATAATGCAATAAATATCGATATAAAAGCATGATGCAAGATGGACGTATCAGACCACATCATGAGTAGTCAGATCACAAGTCACAAACATCTCGCCAAGAAAGGTGGATGCCCAAGTCTTCTCAATGAGCAGCATAAGGTAGGGACCATAGACAGGACACTTGTGCTCGATGATGGCCGAGTGAAGCTCCGACCACATGACATGAGACACACCCAAAACTTGTGCCTTGCCCTTCTCCTTCTGACAGTAAAGCAACATATCCACAAGATAAGAGTGAACCTGGTCTAAGTTCCCAACACGAGGGAAGAGCGTGTGCCTGAAGATGCGATGCATGATGTCCAGAAAGGGGCACATCTCATAAGTTTACTTCTTGGTGGTGGGAGAGATCTTCAAAGTCCTATAGGGCTAGAGAGCAGGCTTGTGTGTGGCAGCCGTTTCCTTGTGAGCACAGAAACCAATAGGGTTCTCAAACCCCTTATCCTCGTAACCCAATAGATCCATGAAATTCTTCCACTTGGCCGTCAACAACCTTCCATTACTCATCCACGCCAATGTCCTCTCCACATCAGTTCCAAGATGAACCATGGCATAGAACTGAGCCACAATCTTAGCATCAAAGTCATTGTTGAATGTCATGAGCCTGAGATTATTCAACTAACCACATAGCTCAATAGCTTCACCAAAGTAGTTATGATCCTTCTGCAAATGATCCATATCCATGGACCTCACACTCACAAAAAGATTCTTCTTTGCTTTAAGGACATCAAAATAGATAGACCTTTGTTGCTTGGTCCAGAAGGGACGGCTGACAAGAGATGGATCTGGCTCATTTCGATATGGGTTGCAGTGGCGAAACACGCAAAACTCCTTGGCAGACATCTCAGTCACAGACTTGGCCTTCTCCTTTGGCTTGCTTGCAACCTGCTTGGATGTCTGCATTGGCTGAGCACTTGAAGTGGCACTGGCATCCTCGAAAGTGTGGTAGCACTTTGAACCATCTGGACGTTCTAGATTCTTCCGACAGGTTGGATGCCCTACACTGCTACCACCTGGAAGCCATAATGAGGAACGAGGGAAAATCAGGTGGAAATAATTGCATAAGCCAAAAGAATGATTCAAAATGAGTTGAAGTTTGATATGAGGAAAGTGGAAGTTGATAGCCCCGAGCGGTAGTACCGCGCAGCCGCAGCGTTAGTACCGCCTACAAGCGGTAGTACCGCTCCCATGGGAGTGGTAGTACCTCCTGAGGCGGAGGTCAGCGGGCTGACTACAACCGCGACGAGATCTGGTACTATCGGGGGTGCCAAATTCGAATTCCATCCAACCAAACTTCAATCCACCTAGTCTAATAGCCTTCTACGTCCTACTCAAGCCTCAATTTGACCAAAAATCGAAGAGTGCAACAAATATTGCCCTAGAACCTAGATTCAAAAACTAGAACCATAGCAGAGGAAAATAGGGGCAATACCGGCATCCATGGCAAGAGGAGAAGGTGGGGAATGATCGCACGAGACGGAATAGTGGAACACGACATGTAATCGGCAGTCTGATGGTGGCACCGGTGCTTGTTCGTTTCCCGTGAGAGAGGAGAAGGTGAGGGAGAGAGAGATGAATGGGTCTGGGGGAGTTGGAACTCCCCTTGCTCGACTCATAACCCCTTACCCATCCCAGAGCGGTAGTACCACTCGGAGGAGCAGTAGTACTGCCTTGGTACTACTGCGCAACAAGAGGTCGTGGTAGTACTGTGGTGCTCGGTGGTACCACCCAGACCCCAGCGCGAGTACCGCTAGCGAGAACTTGCGAGATCAAGTTGAAAGGGGTGGCTTATGCAAATATTGATAGGTTGTAGATGAGATGGTTTGGGTTGGAAACATGAAACAACAGCAAATGGGAAGAGACACACCAACACTATTGCAGGATGCTGCTAACGCGACACTATGATCAGAGACCCTTCGACAAAACTGTGTGCGGTGCAATAATCGCAAACGGTGGTGTAAAAACCCGTCAAAAAGGATGCAAAATGTTTGCGATGGCGGAGACAACAAACACGGTTCAGATTTTACTTGCGTGTACGATTCTGGGCATACGGTTGATCCAGCGGAATTGTTTGCGATGAGGAAGAACAATAGAAAAGGATAGCCATATCAATGTGTGTGTGATATACGTCATACAATTCACTCTGATGAACTGTGTGCTATTAGGGAATGCAACAAAAACGATCAGCCAGATCAAGGTGTGTGTGATATACAACAAACGGTTCACTCAGACAAACTGTTTTCGATTAGGCAAGAGAACCGAAATGGTTGATCTTAACAAGATGTGTGTGATATGCAGGATTTGTGATCAGCCAAAAGAACACAAACAATTTGTGTAAACCAGATGTGTGTGATACGCAGCAAACAGCCCACTCAGATGAACTGTTTGCGATGAGAAATTATAACATAGACGGTTACTATAGTAAGTTCGTGTGCGATTCTGTTCGTACAAATTTTTTTGAAAAATGCAAACTAGTTGCTTGCGGTGGCTAGGAGTATCGCACACGATGCGTCTGCGAGTACTCGTGTGTGATGATTAGTAAGGTACACATAATGAAGGGCCGAAAGGGTGATATGCTGATCATGGAGTCCGAGAAGACCGTGATTGAAAGGCCGCCGGCTCAGCTTTTTAGCCTATATTTTATTATAATTATATGCATATGTAGGTCGTGAGTGTTTTGTGCCTTGCCACATGTGGCATTTTAAATTATCCTGAATATGTAAGACAATTATTAACCGTTGCCATTGTAAATTTACCTCCACGGAGAGTAGAGCGCGCAGGGACGCCACGCGAGCAACCATGTGGTCAACCTTCTGGCACCCCGTGGGAGACGCGACTGTGCATCCATAAGACACGATGGTGATATCATGACCGTGTGTGATAGTGGGCAGACACGTACACGTACATCCGAGAACAAGGGCCCATGTTTCGGGCTTCTGGTGTGTGGCATACGGTTGATCCAGAAGAACTGTTTATGGCGAGGCGTAATAATGTAAACGAGGCTTTTAGGCCCGTAGGCCGTAACCATCAATAAATTTTGACTTTGTTTCTCGTCACATTGCAGATTACAACGTAATAAGTAATTGCAAATCTGTTCACACCGATCAAACTAATGTGTGTTCACATTTAGCACCGGGTTATAAAAACTACCCACTCGAAAATTACTTCACAGTTCCTCTCCCCATCAACCCACAAAATTAGTCTTTCCTGTCAAGTCATTCCGCCATGACCGGTAGGAGGAGTTTCGAGTGGGCATATAACCAGGCAGCAAAGACCAAGGCCGCGGAAGCATTAGAGAGGTCCCGCCGCGAAGCGACAGCTGCAACCGCAACAGAGATGTCCCAACGGGCCGCGGAGCCCTCGAACAAGTTCTCACGGGCACGCGAGGGCTCTCACAAGCGCACTCGCCGCATCGACAATCAGGATGAGCTGGCGTTTCTGAAGTCCTTGGCCGGCGATGATGACATTCTCACTGGCCTCATTAAGCAGCAGGAGCTGGTCGATGGCTTGATGAAGCTGCTCGAGATCAGTGATGCCTCGGTTGACAAGGTGACTGGCCTCGTCGAGCAACTCATGGGTGACAATGCGAAGCTCCTCAAGGCGCTCGTCAAGAAGGAGAAGAAGGCCGCTGGCTGGATCCCTGGCTGCTTTCAGGAAAAGTTGTGAGGAACTGAAGAGGGAGTCGGGGGATGTCATCGCCCGGCGATCCATCGAAGAGTAGATACAGTAGCGATCCAGATTGTTGTCTGTGATTTCCTTCTTCTCTTGCCCCCGTGTCTTCCGGGCTTTATCGCATGTAGCATTTTAAATTATCTGGAATATGCCAGACAATTATTATCTGCGCCATTATAAATTTGTCGTCGTACTATCTGTTGCCATTTTATTTGTCATCATACTATCCGTTGCCCTATGTGGCAATTTAAATTAGGCCAGAATACGAGTTGAAAACACGAACAAAGCAAATGCTGCCATGGGATCACAAACAAACACCAAAGGCGGGCGCTTTAGTTAACCCATTAATGGAGAAGTTGCGAGCGAGGCGGGGGGCGGCTGGTGCATGGAGGTCAAAGAGCTCTCTTCTCAGCGAGCATGGGTGGCCTTGCTGTTCGCACGTGTCCCGTCCAGCCTGCGAGGTGGACAGGATGCACGCGTCATGCCGAGCCTGCGTGGAGGACTGCTCGCACGTGTCCCGTTGAGCCTGCACGGCAGACTTCTCATGCCCGTCCCGTCTAATCAAACAGCTGCACGCACGCCACTGGGTATGGTTGAATTTTGACATGGTTCATATAATACAACCGTTTGCAATATTAACATGTCAGCTTTTTGTTTCAAAAAGGACTCCATTGGCTACTAATGTGTGCGCCTCTTCTCAAACTGGACGATTTTTTACCACGCATATATGTGCCATGTCATGAAACCATGCCAAGTTTCATTTTTTTGGGTGAGTTTTTGATTTACTAGGATTTAAAAACCAAGATTCTCAATGTTTTAGGACGACGACAAGTTGGTAATTCATTCTCATTCCTTAAATGAGACCTAAACATGCACCCAATGACACATGTATGATTTCCCACCCATTTTGCTTCACTGGAGCATGTGCTTGTAGTTCAAATTTGAATTATGCACTACATTAAATGCGTAGAAAACTTAATTATTAGTAATAATATATAGAATGGCCAAACGAACCCTAAACAGTTTCAAATTTCGGCACGACACTCCTGTTATTCTATGTTGCTGGTAGAAAACAAAGTTCAATTCTTGAAGAGGCAACGATTATAGTTTCGCCCACCGAAACCACGAGGGTTGCGAGAAGCTTCGGTTTGTAAGAGGCTTGTAATATAGCTTCGCCCAAATTGGACAATTATATGTACCATGTAGTGACACCCTGCCAAGTATCATGATTTCCTGGTGAGTTTTGGATTTACAGAGATTTATAAACCGAGATTCGCAATGTTTGTGGCCAAGGCAGGACGGTGAGATGGTTGAATTCATTCCCATTTCGTTCCATGGGACCTAAACATGCACCCCAAGGACACATGTACGTTTTTTAGCCATTTTGGTGCATCGGAGCATGTATTTGTAGTTTGGATTTGAATTATGGACATTAAATGCCTAGAAAACTCAATTAATGAATAAAAAGTGTCAAACAAACCCTGAATAATTTCAAAGTTCAGCGCGAATCTCTGGTTGTTTCGTGTTGCATGTAGAAAAAAATGCGATGCTAGAAGAGGGAGCGATTATCGTTTGGCCCACAAGGGGACACGTTTCCCTATCGAAACCACAAGGGTTCTTGCGACAGGCTCCGGTTTGTAAGAGGTTTGTAATAAAGCTTGGCCCAAATTGGCAATGTTTTTACCACGACATATATGTGCCATGACGTGACACCATGCCACCTTTAATGACTTTTTGGTGAGTTTTGGATTTATACGGGGATTTAAAAACCGAGGTTCCAAATGTATGAGGACGAGCTAGGACGCCGGTCAGGTTGTAATTCGTTCCCATTCCTTGCATGGAACCTAAACATGCACCCAAGGACACATGCATGTATAATTTTTCTAGCCATTTTGGTGAACTGGAGCATGTATTTGTAGTTCAGATTTAAATTATGGACATTAAATGCCTAGCCAGGAAACTCAATTAGTGTATAAAAAGGCCAAACGAATCCTGAATAAATATAAATTTCAGCATGGATATCATGTCGTTCCATGTTGCCCGTAGAAGAAAATACAAGGTGAAAAGAGGGAGCGACTATGTTTCACCACAAGGGGAACACATTTCCCTATCGGAACCATCAGGCTTCCTTGAGATAAGCTCCAGTTTGTAAGAGGTTTGTAATAAAGCTTGGCCCAGATTAGCAATGTTTTTACCACAACATATATGTGCCATGACATGACACCATGCCACCTTTGATGACTTTCTAGTGAGTTTTGGATTTTACGGGGATTTAAAAACCAAGATTCCAAATGTTTGAGGACGAGCCAGGACGCCGGTATGGTTGTAATTTGTTCCATTCTTGGCATGGGACCTAATTAAACATGCACCCAAGGACACATGCATGTACAATTTTTATAGCCATTTTGGTGAACTTGAGCACGTATTTGTAGTTCAGATTTGAATTATGGACATTAAATGCCTAGGGAACTCAATTGGTGTATAAAAAGGACAAACAAACCCTGAATATGTTTAAATTTTAGCATGGATATAATGTCGTTCCATGTTGCCCGTAGAAGAAAATACAAGGCGAAAAGAGGCAGTGATTATGTTTTGACAACAAGGGGAACCTGTTTCCCTATCGGAACCACAAGGCTTCTTGTTGAGAGAAGCTCCGATTTGTAAGAGGATCATAATAAAGCTTGGCCCAAATTGGACAATGTTTTTACCACGACATATATGTGCCATGACGTGACACCATGCCTACTTTCATGACTTTTTGGTGAGTTTTGGATTTACGGGGATTTAAAACATTGAGATTCCAAATGTTTGAGGACGAGCTAGGACGCTGCTATGGTTGTAATTCGTTCCCATTCCTGGCATGCATAGGACATAAATATGCACCCAAGGACACATGCATGTATATTTTTTCTAGCCATTTTGGTGAACTGGAGCATGTATTTGAGGTTTAGATTTGAATTATGGACATTAAATGCCTATGAAACTCAATTAGTATATAAAAAGGCCAAACAAACCCTGAATAAGTTTAAATTTCAGCACAGATATCATGTCGTTCCATGTTGCCCGTAGAAGAAAATACAAGGCGAAAAGAGGCAGTGATTACATTTTGCCACAAGGGGAACACGTTTCCCTATCGGAACCACGAGGCTTCTTTGAGAGAAGCTCTGGTTTGTAAGAGGTTTGTAATAAAGCTTGGCCCATATTGGACAATGTTTTTACCACGACATATATGCGCCATGACGTGTCACCATGCCAACTTTCATGACTTTTTGGTGGGTTTTGGATTTACGGGGATTTAAAAACCGAGATTCCAAATGTTTGTGGACGAACCAGGACGCTGGTACGGTTATAATTCGTTCCCATTCCCGGCATGCATATGACCTAAACATGAACCCAAGGACACATGCATGTATATTTTTTCTAGCCACTTTGGTGAACTGGAGCATGTATTTGAGGTTCAGATTTGAATTATGGACATTAAATGCCTATGAAACTCAATTAGTGTATAAAAAGGCCAAACAAACCCTGAATAAGTTTAAATTTCAGCACAATATCATGTCGTTCCATGTTGCCCGTAGAAGAAAATACAAGGCGAAAAGAGGCAGCGATTATGCTTTGCCACAAGGGGAACACGTTTCCCTATCGGAACCATGAGGCTTCTTTGAGAGAAGCTCCGGTTTGTAAGAGGTTTGTAATAAACCTTGGCCCAAATGGACAATGTTTTTACCACGACATATATGCGCCATGACGTGACACCATGCCAACTATCTTGACTTTCTGGTGAGTTTAGGATTTATAGGAATTTAAAAACCGAGATTCTAAATGTTTGAGGACGAGCCAGGACGTCGGTATGGTTGTAATTCGTTCCCATTCCTGACATGGGACCTAAACATGCACCCAAGGACACATGTATAATTTTTCTAGCCATTTTGGTGAACTGGAGCATGTATTTGAAGTTCAGATTTGAATTATGGACATTAAATGCCTAGAAAACTCAATTAGTGTGTAAAAAGGCCAAACGAAAGTCGTGTACCTACCAAACCATGGCCGATACCGCGCGCGGTCTGAGTTGCACTTTCTGATTGGCTAGAACCCAAACCCCAGGATTGTATGTCTGCATGTTTGGATGCTCCTAGATTGAATGACAACCCCCAGCCATTTCGGCAGCTGAAAGTACATGTAGTGCCCATGTATGGTTTTGGTAATTAAATAACAATCCTAATGGACTAATGTTTGCATTGCGATATACATTTGAAGGAAAGTTCCATTTGCAATGCATGAAGAATATTGGATGAATTGGTGGATGTAATCCATCAACATAAATATATGCATTGAGACTTGATAATGAATGACAATTCCTATGAAGAAACAATGACATCAAGTTATATAGAAAGGTTTGTTCCATGGGTGATGCAAGAAGGATATTGAATGGATTCGGAGTGAATGACATATACATATAGTTGTGCATCAAGATTAATCATGGAGCAAAGACAAATGTTGACCAAGATGAAGATCAAAGATTGAATTCAAAGATGGTCAACACACAAGCGCAAATCATGTGCCACATGAGATCTTGTGGTATGGTAAGAATTTTTCAATTGCGCTTTGTGTACTAACCCATACTATGTGTTGTATATGTTTTTGAGGGTTAGGTGATTCTCATGGGCTCGCGTCAAGAGAGTGAGATTTCAAGTGTCTATGAGAGGATGACATCAAGTGTTGATGATCATGGTTGACAAGGACAAGTTCAAGATAACTATCCTGAAGGATTACATGCTTGAAGCTTGTGGATGATCACATGATGGATAAGTGAAGATAAATACAAAGCAAAGCTTCCCACATGTGTATGGGGGAGCTACTTGAAGACTTCACCAATGTCTTTCCATTCAACTTGAGCCAAGAATAAACTTCAACTTCAAGCTCAAGCGAAAGGCTCGAGTCAAAGGTATTAGTTCCTTCAACGTTAGTGTTGTGGAGTGATGACCACTGAAGGAACACATACACTCAAGAACGGATTCTTGATAGCTATGTAGTGTAGCTCTTTTATGATTCTTGAGTTATAGGGATCCCGCACTATTAAGAGGGGATCAGATGGGTTCGTGATAGATTTGCTCAAGTCAACATCTTCTTTACACAATTCCACTCCTATCCTATATACCAAACAAAATCCAAAGCCAAATAGGTTTCCCAAATATATGATAACACCTTTGCATATTTGGCATCCTCAATTTTGATTGATCTTGGATGGTTCTCTATGTGAGGACCTGGGTTTTTTCCATAGCTTCAAAACGAGCCCAAGATCATCAAAATCAGAGTCCGGATGTAAAAGTTGTGCCTGTTTCAGTTTCAGGGCTGCAGCAGTTTTGGGTTGGCCGGATCATCCAGGCTTTGCCCGGATCATCCGGGTTCCAGCCCAGATCATCCGGGTTATTCGTATTCATCATGATAACTTATTCCGCTAGCCGGATCATCCGGCTACCCACCCGGATCATCCGGAAATTGCCCGGATCATCCGGCTATGTCCCCGGACATCCGGGTATCTACTTCACCACATTGTATATTGACCTTCCCGGATCATCTGGGCATTGTCCGGATCATCCGGGTATGCGTCCAGATCATCCGGGCAGGTCAACAACTGTGGGAAACGGCTCTATTTTCTTGGGGGTATAAATATCCCTCTCCCATTCTGGGACAGGGTTGAACACTCCATCTAAAATCGCCCCAAGAACACAAGTGGCTCCCTCTCACTTCTCCTACACCAAATCTTAGATCCCGGATAGATTAGTGAGTGTTCTTGAGAGTTGTTCCAATCAAAAGATAGATCCTCTCCCTCTCCCTCTTGTGACCAAAGCAATTCATGATTTGAGCAAGTCTTGAGCATTTCCCCCTTGATCTTGTTACTCTTGGAGGTTGGAGACTCCTAGGCGTAGGAGTACTCCGGTGAGGAATCAACTTGTGATTTGTCCCCCGGAAAGTTTGTGAAGGTTTGGAGGCCGCCTCAAGGTCTACCACTAGTGGTTGGGAATCGCCTTCATGGTGATATCTCGAGGAGAATAGGGTGAGCCTTCGTGGTGTTGGTGTGCCTTCGTGGTAACACCCATCCCTCCAACGGTGACTAGCTTCCCTCCAAGGAAGTGAACATCGGGATACATCCTTGTCTCTGTGACTTCGGTTATCCCTACCCCGTTCTCCTTACTTGTGGTTTACTTTGGTCACTCGACCGTTCATTCACTACATATTGTTGTTCTCATTATATTGTGTTGGTTACCATATCGTAGAGATTATTTAGGCCAACACTTTCTAGTCCGCAATCCATACTTGCTACTACTGTTCTATTTTGTGCTTAGTGTGAATTACTATCTTGTATCTTTCATTTCCATAACGTGTGATATCTTGAGTAAGTTTGTGTAACTTACCTGTGCTTACGAGTATCCTTGTTGTGCTCATCCTATCTATAATAAGTTGTTGGTGCACTTAGTTGAGCCTAGTATATTTAGGATTTGTGCTTGAAAAGTAACCGTTTAGTTTATTTCCGCATCAGGATATAGTCAAATCCATAGAAGTTTTTAAAACGCCTATTCACCCCCCTCTAGGCGACATCGTGGTCCTTTCAGCAGCACATGCAGTACATGGGTAAGCACTGTGCGCATGCGTCGTGCTAGCTCACACTTCCTTCTCTTGTATGTTTTCTAAACATGCTACCATTTCCCACCACTACTCTCAAAGGTTTCCCGCCTCTTCTCCCATCGATTTCCCGCTACCAGTGTCAGTGCTCATTGAAGGTTAGGCGGCGACACACCAGCCATCGCACACAGTTTCTAAAAGAATAAATGTGCGTGAGTAGGTCCCATAGGGTGACCAGCGTGAAACGACTTAAAGGCAAGGAGGCAATTCCTATGAGCAAGGTGCCGCTTCCCATCCGCTAGCCTAGTTGAATAGAACGCATAAGTGAAGCGTGCTTGGGCTGGAGTAGTCCAAGGATGGGTTACCCCATGGGAAGTTGCATATTATATAAACCTTGGGATCATCCTTGTTTTGCTAATTTGTAGACTATGCTTTTATAGGTTATTTTTTTGCTGTAAAATCACCATGACTGCGCAAGCGCGAGCAAAATGGTGCAGGTACTAGCTTAACCGTGTGCGATGCAAGTGCGTTGTAAAATCACCATGACTACGCAAACGCGAGCAAATGGTGGAGGTACTGGTTTAACTGTGTGCGATGCAAGTGCGCTGTAAAATCACCACGACTACGCAAGCGCGAGCAAAATGGTGCAGGTATTGGCTTAACCATGTGCAATGCAAGTGCGCTATAAAATCACCATGACTGTGCAAGCGCGAGCAAATGGTGGAGGTACTGGCTTAACCGTGTGCGATGCAAGTGCGTCGTAGAATCACCACGACTGCGCAAGCTAAAGGTGGGTGAGTTTATTTAGAAATTAGGATGAACCATGTGCGATAGACCGGCTAGCTAGAAATATAAAAACAAACTACTTGCCTTGAGCGTTGCAAAAATCGGCGGTTTCACCACTTTTCCTTATTATCATACACGCATATTCTTATTGGACCGTGCGCGATCTTGGGCACTCCCGCCCCGCATCAATTCCTTTACCCAAATTTTTGTAGCCGCGGTACTTCAACCGTCGCCATGCTCCTCCAGCACCGACTTATAGTAAAATTGCAGTAGCCGAGGCATTTCAACTGTCGCCCTCCCTCGTCCACCACCATCTTTGCCCACTATTACTAAAAAATTTAGTAGCCGCGGCGTATCCTTAAACACCACTTCCCACAATCCCCCCACAGTCCCCCACCCGCCCCTCCCCCCTCGAACCCTAGCTCGGGGCTGCCGTCTGCGCCACCGCCAACCCATGCCGGTCTGCCCATTCCTCCTAGCTTAGATAATGAAGTTTAGGTTACCTAGCGATTCCCATACCATCGCCCCACTCGCCTGAGTTTTTAGATGAGGCCCGCGGTGTCCCTCCCCGCCAAATCCACATCCCCTGCTCCAGAATGTCGTAGCCTAAGCTCGACCACGTATCCCGGGGAGCCTAAGGAGCGTTTGGCCAACAAGTGGTTTATCATGGCCTCTTCGGCGGACATTGGCGAGGTGGCCGCTGTTCGCCCCGACCTGTCGATCCCGGAGCAACACGTCACCGCGGAAGCTGGCAAAGACATTGACCTCGTTGCCATGTCGAAGGCTTCATGTCAGCGGGCTTATGACATCAGATCTCGAAAGTCGGCTACGACAACCAGCTCGTCGACAGTGACGGTTTCACACGGGCCATGTCACAGGTTACGTGGTCCATCCCCAACCCCTCAGGTTCAACCACCGTCGATCTCTTCGACGGCCCTGCCACTGATCTCCTCCACCAAGCGGTCAAGGATTTGCGATCCTTGTATGCCATCAAGCCCATTTTGTCATTTCTGATGGACACGTTCTACGGTGGCGGCTTGGAATGCTCAATTGCCAAGTCAGATCTCATCGACCGCGACCACGACCACGAGTAGGGCACCCACAAAGGTTCTTCCACCATGGGTCTATGCTCTTCCAACTGGAAGGATCCCGTCCATGAAATGTGAGGAAACATCCTATCAGCAAATCTTACCTTTTCTAGCTTGCCAACCCGTACCCTTTGTTGTAGTAGCATTTGTCATGAGGTGCTATAACTGTGCCATGTTTAATTATTTCAGTTATGCAAAAATGTATTGTTCAATAGGGCTATGTGATGTTTAAGTATGAATTGTCCGCTTCAGTTTCATGAATGGCTATATTTGGTTGTTTATAGTGAGTAGATGCCTTGTTTATCTATGTTTGGTTGTTAGGTTAGTTGAAGTGAGCATTTTTCCAATTATCAATCCGATGCCTTGTTTATATGTATTTGGTTCTTAGTTTCGTTGCAGTGAGCATTTGTCCAGTTATAAGTAGATGCCTTGTTTATCTGTATTTGGTTGTTAGGTTGCTTTTTTTTAGCATTTGTCCAGTTTTCAAGCAGATGCCTTGTTTATCTGTATTTGCTTGTTAGGTTGGTTGCATTGAGCATTTGTCCAGTTTTCAAGCATATGCCATGTTTATCTGTATTTGCTTGTTAGGTTGGTTCCAATGAGACTCTGTCCAGTTTTCAATGGCTATATTTGGTTGTTACACCAATCATTTATGCCTTGTTTATTTCAGTCATTCACAATGTGTTGTTCATTATGTGCAAGTCGGAACTGTGCCGCTCGACTGCATCGATACCAGTTTGAATGGCTATATTTGGTTCCAGTTATGCCTGGTGTAGTTAACACATGCCCTTTATTTTAGTTTTACACATTTATCCAGTGATGTTTAAGCATTACCTACGTTCTATTCATTTTCAAGAATACCAGTTTGAATTGCAATATTTGATGGCTGTTAAGCCTACTGTCGGTAACATTGCCTTCCACTTTATATATGCTTTAACAACATGCTGAAACCAACACATTCAAGCTATCATTTGGAGATGATATTGTTTACCTTTGCTATATTTGTTTGATGTTAAGGTTGCCGTACTTATCATGCCTTTCCACTACTTATGCAGAACAACACCGGGAGTGGCCACCATTTTCCGCCGAGGTTAGCTTCATCCCTCGGCTTGTACTCCCCCGTCGTTCCATAATGTAGTGCATATAGATCCAGGCCTGGACACTTGTTAGCTTCTAATATTGACTTGTTGCTTGTAGGTACATATGCCCTTGGCAAGGATCCACGCACCGACCCTTTTTGCATATGGGGCAATGAGATATTCATGAACAAGCATCAAGTGAGGAAATGGATAAGGATTATTAGCAAAAAGATACGAATGGTGGCAAACAAATTATTTGTTTATGCTCTATGCAACACAACAGTGAGCTGTAGGATGGTAACTACAAACTGTGCAACCTTCTCTTTTTACTGCCCATAATGAGTTGTTAGACAACAATGTCTGAATCTTTTTCGTTCGCAGTGGTTCCCGAAGCAGTTCACTCAAGATTACCTCGCAAAGTACATGATTGGTGGACAAGCAATGAAGGTTAAATTATTTCATCCAGACTACAATGAGTCGAGAATTCATAATGAAGATTGATACGTCTCCAACGTATCTATAATTTTTGATTGTTCCATGCTATTATATTACCCCTTTTGGATGTTTATGGGCTTTATTTCACACATCTATATCATTTTTGGGACTAACCTACTAACCGGAGGCCCAGCCCATATTGCTGTTTTTTTTGCCTATTTCAGATTTCAAGAAAAGGAATTTCAAACGGAGTCCAAACGGAATGAAACCTTCGGGAGCGTGATTTTGGAACGAACGTGATCCGAGAGCTTGAGTTCAACTCAAGAAGCTTCGAGAAGCCACGAGACAGAGGCCGCGCCTCGTAGGGCGCGCCTGCCTCATGGGCCCCCTGGCCACCGACGCATTTCTTCCTCCTATATATACCTCGCACTCGAAAACATCTAGGAGCACCACGAAACACAATTTCCACCGCCAGAACCTTCAGATCCGCGAGATCCCATCTTGGAGCCTTCACGGCACTCTGTCGGAGGGGGAATCCATCACCGTGGCCATATTCATCATCCCGCGCCTCCATGACAAGGAGGAGTAGTTCACCCTCGTGGCTGAGGGTATGTACCAAGAGCTATGTGTTTGATCTCTCTCTCTTGTGTTCTCTATGGCACGATCTTGATGTATCGCGAGCTTTGCTATTATAGTTGGATCTTATGATGTTTCTCCCCCTCTACTCTCTTGTGATGAATTGAGTTTCCCTCTTGAAGTCATCTTATCGGATTGAGTCTTTATTTGAGAACACTTGATGTATGTCTTGCCGTGTTTATCTATGGTGACAATGGGATATCACGTGCCACTTGATGTATGTTTTGGTGACCAACTTGCGGGTTCCGCCCATGAACCTATGCATAGGGGTTGGCACACGTTTTCGCCCCCCTGTCTCGTGGACAGCCCGTGGGCCCCCTGGCCTTTATTCTTTCGCCAAAAATTCTTATTAATTCTGAAAAGTGCCTCCGTGGATTTCCAGGACATTCCGAGAACTTTTCTTTTCTACACATAAAACAACATCATGGCAGTTCTGCTGAAACAGCGTCAATCCGGGTTAGTTTCATTCAAATCATGCAAGTTAGAGTCCATAACAAGGGCAAAAGTGTTTGGAAAAGTGGATACGTTGGAGACGTATCAACTCCGCCAAGCTTAAACCTTTGCTTGTCCTCAAGCAATTCAGTTGATAAACTGAAAGTGATAAAGAAAAACTTTTACAAACTCTGTTGCTCTTGTTGTTGTAACATGAAAAGCCAGCATTCAAGTTTCAGCAAATATTATGAACTAACCATACTAAGAATAACACATAGGTCTCACAATTACTCATATCAATAACATAATCAGCTAGCGAGCCATAATAATAAAACTTGGATGACAACACTTTCTCACAATAATCATAACATGATATAACAAAATGGTATCTCGCTAGCCCTTTCTGAGACCGCAAAACATAAATGCAGAGCACCCTTAAAGATCAAGGACTGACTAAACATTGTAATTCATGGTAAAAGAGATCCAGTCAAGTCATACCCAATATAAACCAATAATAGTGAATGCAAATGACAGTGTGCTCTCGAGTGGGTGCTTTTAATAAGAAGGATGATGACTCAACATAAAAGTAAATAGATAGGCCCTTCGCAGAGGGAAGCAGGGATTTGTAGAGGTGCCAGAGCTCGATTTTAAAATAGAGATTGAATAACATTTTGAGCGGCATACTTCCGCTGTCAACGCAACAACTATGAGATGGTTGTATCTTCCATACTACATGCATTATAGGCAGTTCCCAAACAGAATGGTAAAGGTTTATACTCCCCAACCACCAACAAGCATCAATCCATGGCTTGCTCGAAACAACGAGTGCCTCCAACATACAACAGCCTTGGGGGAGTTTTGTTTAATTATTTTGATTTGCTTTGATCTTTTCGGATCATGGGACTGGGCATCCCTGGTTACGCCCTTTCTCGTGAATGAGGAGCGAGTCCACTCTCTTGAGAATAACCCACCTAGCATGGAAGATATAGGCAGCCCTAGTTGAAACATGAGCTGCTCGAGCATACAAAACATAATTTCATTTGAAGGTTTGGAGTTTGGCACATACAAATTTACTTGGAACGACAGTAAATACCGCATATAGGTAGGTATAGTGGACTCATATGGAACAACTTTGGGGTTTAAGGAGTTTGATGCACAAGCAGATTCCCGCTTAGTACAGTGAAGGCTAGCAAAAGACCGGGAAGCGACCAACCGAGAGAGCGACAAAGATCGTAAACATGCATTAAATTAATTCACACCGAGTACAAGCATGAGTAGGATATAATCTACCATGAACATAAATATCATGAAGGCTATGTTGATTTGATTCAACTACATGCGTGAACATGTGCCAACTCGAGTCACTTAATTCATTCAAAGGAGGATACCATCTCATCATACCACATCATAATCATTCTAATAGCATGTTGGCACGCAAGGTAAACCATTATAACTCATAGCTAATCAAGCATGGCACAAGCAACTATAATCTCTAAATGTCATTGCAAATATGCTTACTTCATAATAGCTGACTCAGGAACGATGAATAATCATATTTACAAAAACAAAAGAGGTCAAGTTCATACCAGCTTTTCTCATCCCAATAAATCCATCATATATCGTCATTATTGCCTTTCACTTGCACGACCAAACGATGTGTATAATAATAAGGGTGCACGTGCATTGGACTAAGCTGGAATCTGCAAGCATTCAACTCAAGAGAGAAGACAAGTAATATGGGCTCTAAGTTAAATAAACAATCATGCATATAAGAGCCACTAAGCATTTTCAATATGGTCTTCTCGACCCCCAAAAGAAAGAAAAGAAAAGAAAACTATTTACACGGGAAAGATCCCAACAGGTAAAAGAAGAACGAGAAATCTTTTTGGGTTTTCATTTTAATTTCTACTACAGGCAAGGAAATTAAACTAACTAATTTTTTTTGGTTTTTCTAAAGGTTTATCAAACACACAAGAAGAAAACTAGAAAAATAAATTTAAACTAACATGGATAATACAATGAAAGAGTATGAGCACCGACGACTAGTGTGTGAACATGAATGTAAAGTTGGTGAGAAACACGTACTCCCCCAAGCTTAGGCTTTTGGCCTAGGTTGGTCTAATACCAATGACCGCCTGACTGATATCCATAAGTGAAACTGGGGTAGTACTGAGATGCAGAGGCGACCGCCTCCTGAGCAGCAGTGTGTTGGTGAGCTGCCTCCATTCCCCTCTCATATTCAACCGCTTCTTCCCTGGTGACAACATATCTTCCTTTTGTCTGATAATCAAAAAGGTAGGGAGCAGGAAGAGTAACAGGGACGACATTGCGTCTATTATAGGTTAGTCGATAATGGAGGAATTGTTCAGTCCTCTCAAGAAAATGATGGTCAAACATAGCATCTTTATCCAAATAAACAGGAGGTACAAGCATGTCCCCCTCTCGTGGAGCTATATTAAGAAAATTAGCCACACGGGTTGCATAAATTCCTCCAAAGAAATCTCCCCTTTTACTATTATTATGCAACCTACGTGCAACTATTGCCCCCAAGTTATAACCTCTATAACCTGACACAACACTTTTGAGGACACAAAGATCAGGGGCACACATGTGACATACTTCGTCCTTACCGTTAATGCATCTACCAATAAAGAGAGCAAAGTAATGTATAGCAGGAAAATGAATGCTCCCTATGGTAGCTTGTGTTACGTCCCTAGATTCTCCCACAGTAATACTAGCAAGAAAATCTCTAACTTCAGTATTGGGAGGATCATTAACATTACCCCACTGCGGGAGTTTGCAAGCACTTGTGAAATCCTCTAAATCCATGGTATAAGATGTATCATAAATATCAAACATAACACTAGGAGAATTACGCGAAGAAATATATTCGAACCTCCGCACAAAGGAATCAGTCAATTGATAATATTGAGGACACTTATCTTGTAAGAAGTCCTCAAGCTCAGCATTATGCACATACACGTCAAATTCCCCCTTGAAGCCTGCTTCAACCATAAAATCATCGGATGGCCACTCGCAAGCCCGTACATTCGCGTCCCTCGGCAAATTAACATCTTGTTATCGTATAGCAATCCTTGGCCCTTTCTTTGCCGAGGAGCCACCTTGGTACATTATTCTAAGCATATTTCTTTTTCTGAAAATTTCTAAAATTTTAGTAACTTCAAAATAAAAGTGAATAAAACTAAACAAGATTGATAGCAACTACTCCTACAAGTGCCTGGAGCCTATATCATGCATTGGAATTGCTTGGGACCTCAAAATTTTAACATGCAAGCTCAAGAACATGGTCACCTATGTAGCAAAAATTTGCAATGAATAAAGCACTAGAACAAAAACTAATTGGACCAATGGAGGAGTCACATACCAAGCAACAATCTCCCAAAGCAGTTTTGCGAATGGAGCTTTGAGCTAAGAGATTGAAAATCACAGCAAAACGAGCTAGAACTCGGGCTTGAGCTGGATGGGGATTTTTTTGGGTAGAAGATGAAGTGTGTGGGTGCTGGCATAAGTGGAGGGGGGCCACCAGGGGCCCACGAGATAGGGGGCGCGCCCTCCTCTCTCGTGGCCTGGTGCTTGCCCCTCCTGCAGTGTTTTCAGTGCCTAAAATCCTCAAATATTCCAGAAAAAATCATACTAAATTTGTAGGGCATTTGGAACACTTTTATTTTCGGACTATTTTTTAATGCACGGATAATTCAGAAAACAGACGGATAATACTATTTTTGCTTTATTTATTCTAAATAACAGAAAGTAAAAAGAGGGTACAGAAGGTTGTGCCTTCTAGTTTCATCCATCTCATGATCATCAAAATGAATCTACTAACAAGGTTGATCAAGTCTTGTTAACAAACTCATTCCGAATAACATGGAACCGGAGAAATTTCGAATAACACTAAGTTACCTCAACGGGGATATGAAAATCCCCAACAATAAGAATATCATACTTTTTCTTGACAGTAGGGAGAGGAAATTCAAAACCTCCAAAAATGATAGTTGGAACTTTTTCAATAGAACTGATGCTATGAACTTGAGATTGTTTCCTCGGAAAGTGTACCGTATGCTCATTACCATTAACATGAAAAGTGACATTGCCTTTGTTGCAATCAATAACAGCCCCTGCAGTATTAAGAAAAGGTATACCAAGGATAATAGACATACTATCGTCCTCAGGAATATCAAGAATAACAAAGTCCGTTACGATAGTGACATTTGCAACCACAGCAGGCACATCCTCGCAGATACCGACAGGTATAGCAGTTGATTTATCAGCCATTTGCAAAGATATTTCAGTAGGTGCCAACTTATTCAATTCAAGTCTACGATATAAAGAGAGAGGCATAACACTAACACCGGCTCCAAGATCACATAAAGCAGTTCTAACGTAATTTCTTTTAATAAAGCATGGTATAGTTGGTACACCCCGATCTCCAAGTTTCTTTGGTATTCCACCCTTAAAAGTGTAATTAGCAAGCATGGTGGAAATTTCAGCTTCCGGCATCTTTGTTTTATTTGTAATGATATCCTTCATATATTTAGCATAAGGGTTTACTTTGAGCATATCAGTTAAGCGCATACGTAAGAAAATAGGTCTAATCATTTCAGCAAAGCGCTCAAAATCCTCATCATCCTTTGACTTGGATGGTTTAGGAGGAGAGGTCATGGGTTTCTGAACCCATGGTTCTCTTTCTTTACCATGCTTCCTAGCAACAAAATCTCTCTTATCATAATGTTGATTCTTTAATTGTGGATTATCAAGATCAACAGCAGGTTCAATCTCTACATCATTGTCTTTGCTAGGTTGAGCATCAACATGAACATTATTATTAACATTGTCACTAGGTTCATGTTCATCACAACTTTGAGTTTCAGCATCAGAAATAGAAATATCATTGGGATTCTCAGGTGTGTCTGCAGTAGGTTCACTAGAAGCATGCAAAGTTCTATCGTTTTTCTTTTTCTTCTTTTTAGAAGAACTAGGTGCCTCTAAATTATTTCTCTGAGAATCTTGCTCAATTCTCTTAGGGTGGCCTTCAGGATACAAAGGTTCCTCAGTCATTCTACCAGTTCTAGTAGCCACTCTAACAGCAAAGTCATTTTTATTATTCAATTCATCAAGCAAATCATTTTGAGCTTTAAGTACTTGCTCAGCTTGAGTAGCAACCGTAGAAGTATATTTGCTAATGCAGTGAAGTTCATCTTTAACTCTAGCCAGATTATCACCTATGTGTCCTATCTCGAAAGCATTATTCTTTAACTCTCTACCAACATAAGCATTAAAACTTTCTTGTCTAGCCATAAATTCATCAGATTCATCTAAGCATGGGCTATGAAATTTAGTAGAGGGTACTTCAACTTTATCATATCTATAGAGAGAATTTACCTTTACTACCTGTGACGGGTTATCAAGACAATGTGGTTCTTCAGGCGGTAAATTAAGACCATGTATTTCTTCAATAGGAGGTAAATTCTTAACATCTTCAGCTTTAATACCTTTTTCTTTCATTGATTTCTTTGCCTCTTGCATATCTTCAGATCGAGAAATAAAACACCTCACTTCTTGGAGTGGGTTTAGGAATAGGCTCAGAGTTGGCTCAATTGGTTCAGAATTACTTGAGAATTGGCTCGGAAGAGTCCAATTATTTTCATTAGTCAACATATTATTCAATAATATTTCAGCTTCGTCGACTGTTCTTTCCCTGAAAACACAACCAACATAACTATCCAAGTAGTCCTTGGAAGCATCGGTTAGTCCATTATAAAAGATATCAAGTATTTCATTTTTCTTAAGAGGATGATCGGGCAAAGCATTAAGCAAACGGAGAAGCCTCCCCCAAGCTTGTGGGAGACTCTCTTCTTTAATTTGCACAAAATTATATATTTCCCACAAGGCAGCTTGTTTCTTATGAGCAGGGAAATATTTAGCAGAGAAGTAATAAATCATATACTGGGGACTACGCACACAACCAGGAGCAAGAGAATTATACCAAGTCTTAGCATCACCCTTTAATGAGAACGGAAATATCTTAAGGATATACAAATAGCGGGACTTCTCATCATGAGTAAACAGGGTAGCTATATCATTCAACTTGGTAAGATGTGCCACAACAATTTCAAATTCAAGGTCATAAAAAGGATCAGATTCAACTAAAGTAATAATATCAGGATCAACAGAGAATTCATAATCCTTATCAGTAACACAAATAGGTGAAGTAGCAAAAGCAGGATCAGGTTTCATTCTAGCACTAAGAGATTGCTGCTTCCATTTAGCTAATAGTTTCTTAATATCATTTCTATCATTGCAAGCAAGAATTTCCATAGCAGCTGTTTCATGCATAACATAACCCTTAGGAACAACAGGTAATACATAATCACTGGGGGACCTTCATCATCACTATCATCAGTAATAGGATCTTCGGTAATTTCATTCCCCCTAAATCTAGCAAGTTGTTCATCAAGAAATTCACCTAATGTCAAAGTAGTATCACGCACAGAAGTAGTTTCATCATGCATAGCGGTAGTGGCATCATCAATAACATGCGGCATATCAGAATTCATAGCAGTAGTAGGTTTAGGTGTAGCAAGCCTACTGATAACAGAAGGAGAATCTAGTGCAAGGCTAGATGGCAGTTCCTTACCTCCCCTAGTAGTTGAGGGCAAAATAGTTGTTCGGTCGTCTTTCAAGTTCTTCATAGTGATCAACAGATATAAATCCCAAGTGACTCGGAGAATAGAGCTATGCTTCCGGCAACGGCACCAGGAATTAGTCTTGATAACCCACAAGTATAGGGGATCGCAACAGCTTTCGAGGGTAGAGTATTCAACCCAAATTTATTGATTCAACACAAGGGGAGCCAAAGAATATTCTTGAGTATTAGCAGTTGAGTTGTCAATTCAACCACACCTGGTTAACTTAGTATCTGCAGCAAAGTGTTTAGTAGCAAAAGTGGTATGATAATAAAGGTAACGGTAGCAAAAGTAAAGATAAATGTTTTTGGGTTTTTGTAGTAGTTATAATAGTAGCAACGGAAAAGTAAATAAGCGAAGAACAATATATGAAAAGCTCGTAGGCAATGGATCAGTGATGGATAATTATGCCGGATGTGATTCCTCATGCAATAGTTATAACATAGGGTGATATAGAACTAGCTCCAGTTCATTAATGTAATGTAGGCATGTATTCCGTAAATAGTCATACGTGCTTATGGAAAAGAACTTGCATGACATCTTTTGTCCTACCCTCCCGTGGCAGCGGGGTCCTAGCGGAAACTAAGGGATATTAAGGCCTCCTTTTAATAGGGAACCGGAACAAAGCATTAGCACATAGAGAATACATGAACTCCTCAAACTACGATCATCACCGAGAAGTATCCCGATTATTGTCACTTCGGGGTTGTCGGATCATCACACATAATAGGTGACTATAGACTTGCAAGATAGGATCAAGAACACACATATATTCATGAAAAACATAATAGGTTCAGATCTGAAATCATGGCACTCGGGCCCTAGTGACAAGCATTAAGCATAGCAAAGTCATAGCAACATCAATCTCAGAACATAGTGGATACTAGGGATCAAACCCTAACAAAACTAAATTGATTACATGGTAAATCTCATCCAACCCATCACCGTCCAGCAAGCCTACGATGGAATTACTCACGCACGGCGGTGAGCATCATGAAATTGGTCATGGAGGATGGTTGGTGATGATGACAGCGATGAATCCCCCTCTCTGGAGCCCCGAACGGACTCCAGATCAGCCCTCCCGAGAGAGATTAGGGCTTGGCGGCGGCTCCGTGTCGTGAAACGCGATGAAACTTTCTCCTTGATTTTTTTCTCCCCGAGATGGTATATATGGAGTTGGAGTTGAGGTCGGGAGGTGTCCAGGGGGCCCACGAGATAGGAGGGCGCGCCCTAGGGGGGCGCCCCCTGTCTCGTGGATAGCCCGTGGGCCCCCTGGCCTTGATTCTTTCGCCAAAAATTCTTATTAATTCTGAAAAGTGCCTCCGTGGATTTCCAGGACATTCCGAGAAATTTTCTTTTCTACACATAAAACAACATCATGGGAGTTCTGCTGAAAACAGCGTCAGTCTGCGTTAGTTTCATTCAAATCATGCAAGTTAGAGTCCAAAACAAGGGAAAAAGTGTTTGGAAAAGTGGATACGTTGGAGACGTATCACCAGGCGTCGTAGCCTTCGTTGGCGGGGCGGTAGCGCAGCACCTCGCGCGCCATGAGCAGCACAGCCTGCGTGATCGCCGGCCTGCAACGAGCATGGGAGGATGAGGTCGTGGCCGGAGTGAGGGAAGGCGTGGCGGTGCAGCCATCATGCTGCATGGAGGGTGGCAATGAAGAGTCCTGCTGCTCGTGGGCGGCAGGGTCGGTTGTGGCGTTGGCCGTGGGAGAAGCGGAACGGTGAGGGGCGTCGTGGCTCCCCGGTGTCGTCTGGGCGACATGGGCGGCCCGGCTCTCGGTGTGAACTCGACGTGCATCGGCCATGGGAGTGGTGAAGCAAAGACGGAGCAAAGCAGAAGGAAGAGGAAGAACTTCGACACAACCCTACCTGGCACACCAAATGTAAGAATCGGGGCTCCACGGACCCAAACAACGTTCAAACTCTAGGGCGTGAACAAAGGATTCTGCCTAGCTACAACTCGCTGCTCACGGCCTCACGGCCTAGCTCCGTCGAGCTCGAGCGAGCGGGAAGAAGAAGTGGACACAGTGATTTACCCAGGTTCAGGCCACCTCGCGGTGTAAAACCCTACTCCTGCTTTGTTGTGGATTGCCTCGCGAGGAGGATAAGTATGAACTAGTACAAGAGTGAGCATCCTCGAGAGAGCTCAAGGGTGGATCTCCCTTCTCTCTACAGTGGACTCTAGACTATATTTATAGTGGCCTTAGTCCTGTTCCCTCATGGTTAGGCGGGAAGGGATACCACAGTGGCCAATTTGAAGGGGGACATGAGTACACCCTATCCTGACTAAAGGTGGTCTTCGCCTACAAAGCTTCTAGTCATGATGTGCAGGTGGGCTTGGAGATGACCTCCGTCCTGCCGAGCTCGTGGTCATGGTCTCATTGCACGAAAATGGAAATCTTTGGGGGATTCCTCGGGAACTCGCGTACGTCCTTTCCTCCTTAGCACCAAAGAGGAAACTACCATGGACTGCGCCTGCTGGCACCCTTCTGGCCCTGGTCATCATACCTCACGTCACCACGCGCCTCGTGAGGTGGGTGCCTGCCTAGAGATGTCCGCCCCTCGGGATTCAGCCTCGGGAGTCCACTCCTCATGAAGCCTTGATGGCGTTCGCCCCGCAAGGCGGGGGCCCTCGCGAGGGTCTTGTCGTCATCCTGGGAACGGGGTACCTGACTTGCACTGCTCGCTGCTTGGCGTGGCTCGTGGAGTGGCCCAAGACGCCCATCTTCATCAACACATACTCAAGACCCTCGCGAGGGGCCAAGCCTCGCGGGGCGGACGACAGGAGGCTTCCTCGGGCATAGCCTCGTCAGGCTGGCTTGCGAGGAGGCGGAGAGATCAAGGCGGGGTACCTCACGAGGTGCCCATGACGCAAGCCATGACGACCGAGGCCAGGCGGGCGCCAGGCGGGCGCCGGCCTGTGCAGAGTCCTTGTTTCCTCTTTGGTGCAAAGGGGGCAAGCGCAGGCAGGAGTATCAAGCAAAGGCATCCGTTTCGGTGCAACAAGACCAGGACCAGCAGGACGGCAGGATGGAGGTCATCATGGAGCCCAAGCCGGCGTCACCATCAGAGTCTTTGGCAGGCGAGGACCGACTTTAGTCAGGATAAGTGTACTAGATGTTCCCCTACAAAATGTCCAATTGTTGGCGCTCTTCCCGCTCAATATTTGGGAAGAGACCCAGGGCCTCCCTCTATAAATAGAGCTAGCCACCACAGAGGGGGGATGGAAGGAAAAAAGAGATTGAGAGAGAGATTTTGGGTAGACTAGAGAGAGAGAGGCGACTGAACTCACCCAAGCAGTTCATCGCACCATCCAAGAACAGCCCCTCGCGAGGCTGTTCTTCCTTGTACTATTCACCATCAGCCCCTGAGGCAATCCACCACACCACAAACTGGAGTAGGGTATTACACCACAATGGTGGGCTGAACCAGTATAAATCTCGTGTCCCTTGTGTTGTTCTTCGTGTAGTTTAGATCCTTGCGAGGCGACGAGACGTGGGAGGCAGGAGGTGTGATCTCCGTGTGCACCCCAGAGTTCGAACCTTGAGGGTCTGCCGGAACCCGAAATCCAGCAGGTCTTGTCCATGAAGTCCTGCTGCTAGGCTGCGCCGGGCCATTGGTGTAGCCACACGCTGGGCCGGAATCTGCCTTCCGTCGCCTCGTGTTTTGCCACCCATCGCATCCATGTCAGTCACTCGTCGAGCCTGCGCCGAGCGCCGGGCCGCTCTCGCCACTCGCGTCGCCCAGATGGCCCCCATCGGCGGGCGCCCCTGCCGTTCCCCGTCGCCTGCCGTCAACGCCGCCACCGGCCCGGCAGGGAACGAGCAGCAGTGTCGTCCCTGCATCCTTCGGTGCGGCGAAAAAGCCGCACCGCCACCCCGTCGCTGACTCCAGCCGGTTCCTCGTCCCACGCCCATCGCGCTCCTACGGATGCGCACGCCGCGCTGCTCCTGGTGCGGGAGCTCCTGCATTACCGTCCCGTCAACGACCTCTACGACGAGTGGCTCACCCGCATCACCGAGCTCGTCAGCGCCGCTGGGGGCTCCCCAGCGCCATCCCTCTTGCTGCACCGCGCCCCGCCCTACGTGGGCGACGAAGCTCCGGGGGCACCTCAACCACCTCCCCCTCAAGAAGGCGCCTTGGCCCCAAGGCGCGTGGCCCCTAGGCAGAACCCGCTCCGTCCGGCGCCAGCACAGCAAGAGAAGAGCTGCCAAGAGATCCGTCACCCCCAAGAAGCTGCCCGTGTGCTCCCTTTTGACCGCCCGCAGACGACCAGCGCTCGCCTCGAGCGTCAAGACCCAGCTGCTCTCGGCGGCAGCGATAGAGACTTCAAGATCAAGCTCTCCATCACCAAAGGCCTCCCGCGCCATCGCAGGTGACGTGCCTTCACCGCCGAAGCGCGCGTGGCTGGCGCCGCAAGTTCAAGCCATATCTGCGCGCATGCTACGATGGCACGGCTGACCCTGCGAAGTTCCTCCAGCTCTATGAGCTGGGCATTGAAGCCGCCAACGGGGACGAGAAGGTCATGGAGAACTGGTTCCCCATGGCGCTCAGGGCGGTGCCAGCGCTGCTCCTAAACACGCTCTGACACGATATCCTCTCGACGAGATGCGCACCGATTCATTGCCAGCTTCCAAGGCACCCGCGACTGGCCCCCGGCCATGAGCGACTTGCGCCGCATCAAGTCGCAGCCGGGAGAGACCCTGCAGAAGTTCATCCAACGTTTCAATAGTGCTTGCCTTAAGATCCCCAGGGTGTCTGAGGAGGCCATCATCTCAGCCTTCTTCGACGGCATGCAAGACGTCAAGATGAAGGAGGAGCTTGCGACCCATGAGGACCTGTGCACCTCCCTGGAGCTGTTCAATTTGGCGACCAAGTGCGCTAGGGCTAAGGAAGGGCGTCTTTTCCTCCTTGAGCTGCCAGCTGCCGACTCAGAAGAGAAGAAGCCCAAGGTCAAGGACGTGAAGCGCAAGGGGCTGTCGTGCTTGCAGTAGAGCCGGACACCAAGCAAGGCAGGGATCAGCCTGAGTCATCCAAGGGCAGCCGGTACTGCGTATACCACGACTTCCACACCCACAACACCAACGAATGCCAAGAGCTCAGGGCCGTGCGGGACGTGCGTGACGGTCGATGCCCCGAGCGCAGCGACCGGGGCTATGGCCGAGGAGGAGGAAGAGGTGGAGGATGATGGGACGACCGTGGCCCTCGCCAAGGGTGGCGTGACCGGCCTTGTCAGGACCGCTGGCAGGACCAGCCTCGTGAGGGAGGTTGGAGGGACCCGCCTCACGAGGGAGGTTGGAGGGATCAGCCTCGCGAGGATCGCCCACAGGGCAACGCAGGTCTCCCTCCTCTGCCACCACAACCGAGGAGGAATGAAGACCATCATCAGGATGAGGGGGCTGGAGGCTTCCAGGAGCCGCGCGCAATCGCTTGCATCTTGGGCGACGCTCAAGCCCCGGCCTCTCAGCGCATCTTCAAGCAGTTTGCTTGTGAAGTCAATGCAGTCCTCCCCAAGCTTGAGGCCACATGCCCTCTCGGGTGGTCAGCGTGCGCCATCACATTCAGCTCAGCGGATCAGCTCAAGTGCACGGCCACAGCCGGAGTCCTCCCGATGCTGTGTTCCCCAATCATCAGCAATGTGCAAGTCACCAGGACCCTCATCGATGGCGGAGCAGGGCTCAATGTCCTATCCGTTGAGATGTTCAACAATCTCCAAGTGTCGTACAATCAGCTTCAGCCAACCAAGCCTTTCTCAGGAGTCACTGATGGTTCCACGGTTCCGATAGGGCAGGTCCGCCTTCCTGTCACCTTCGGGAAGAGTGACAACTTCGGGTACCCAGCCCTGGCCAAGTTCATGGCCTTGACTCATCACGGCTACAATGTCCTCAAGATGCCAGGAAGTGGTGGAGTCATCACGGTGCCTTGTGAAGAGAGAGACGCTGTGTGTTCTCTGGAACGTGCTTTTCAAGCCGCGTCAATTGATGACCTAGATCACAGGAGCGGAAGGCTTCCCGACGCTGCCCCTAAGAAGAAGAAGACATCGCTTGGTCCGACCCCTCGGGAGGCAGGCCCCTCAGGGTCCGCGCCTGTTCAGGGGGCGCCTCCCTCTGTCGCATAGGAAGGCGCGCCCGGCGCCCTCCTCGAGCAAGGCTTGGGGGCTCTCTCCTGGAGGGCCATCGACTTTGCTAGGATCACGAGGGAGGCACTCGGGCACCACTTAGAGGCATGCTTCAAAGCATGTTTCCCTCAGGAAGGAGCAAGGCAAGGAGGGCCAAACCCTCGGGAGTTCGTCAGCGAGATCATTCAGGAGCTGCAGGAGTCAAGAGTCATGAGTGGCATCCGCCGCTTACCCGCCGTAGCTCCCCATCCAGGCGAGGATGGTGGGATGCGCGTCTGCATTGACATACCAGGACTCAACCGAGCCGCCTCTCAGGGGCGCCTCTGGCCCTCACGCGTGGGACGCTGCGAAGGTCCACCCCACAGCTATGTTCGCATGCCTTACGGCCTGCCGAACGCGGCTGCTGTGCGTCGGCGCCTCATGAGGAGCATCTCGAGGCTCAAGCGGCCAGGCATTCCACAGTCTGGCGGAGATGGAGATGGTCCGCGAGGAGCCGCCAGCGCCTCCGGAGCCTCCCGAGGCTCCTGGACCTGGGGGCTCGTGAAGATCGGGTTCCGCAGCGCACGCCGTCCGCTACTTCAGCATCCCTTCATCTTCAACATCATCAGGTGACATCCTTCGAGTTTCATTTTCAGCTGGGAGCGCCCCCCAGGGCTGCATCATTCCCAGGCCGCGTGGGTCCGTCCGTGCGGCATGTATCCCTTTGATTCATGTTTTAGCTTACTTTCTCGGGGGCGCCCCTCGGGCTGCATTATCCCCAAGCCACTCTGGCCAGACCTAGTGGCATGTATCCCTCTCGCGTTTATTCGAGTCGTGCGCTTGACTCATCATGATCATTACTTGATGCCTGCCCACGGCACCCTTCTTCCTTCATGTTGGCGCTTGCGTTAAAGGGGGGTACCGAGCATCGCGACTCATGGCTCTTCTTCGCTCTCCAGCCCTCACCCTCGGCTTTGTCCACGGCATTGCGACTGGCATACCAAATACGGCCGAGCTCACTCAAGGGCCGGACCCGAGGACGAGAAACATCGGCATCTAACCAAATTTGCAGAACACATTACAAGTAAAGGCCCGAGCCAGGCGCAACCCGCCTTGAGGTAGGGCCTGTGAGTCCCGCTGGCTCACGGGTGCCCAGATACACCTCGTCGAGGCCCTACCGTGCCAGCCACGTGTCGTATGGGTCTGTACACGCCTGGGCTCCTCCCGGAGGGGAGCCCTCCCACGCACTGATGGAAGCACCATGCTCCGCTGGCTGATGACACCGCCGAGGAGCGGCTATGCCCAGACGTATACTGAGCGCTATGCTCCTCACCGGTGATAAACAAGCGAGGGTGGCCCCGGCCGATCAACCTCGTGGAGCCTAGAGCTCAATGTCCGCCCCATCGTGCGCCTCCCTCGGGAGTGCAGCGTGAGGGGCTGGGGGCTACGCTGGGTCACGCCAGCGCGCCACCCAGCCAGCCCTCGGCCTGGTTCGTCGTGACGCCTCTCCCGGCGGAGCCAAGGTACGAAGGCCGTTTGAGCGTCAAGGGGACTCTGAGCATCGCGACTCAGGAGCCTAACTGGTCACGTAGCCCCTCACCCCTTAGTTCCGAAAGGCTAACGACAGTTGAGGTATGCGCGGGGCCGGGCTCTGCCGACGTAGAACGGTAGATTTACTCATACATCTCCCCTCCCTACTTGCAATTCGCACGTCAAGGGGGACTCCTGAGCATCGCGACTGAGGAGCCTAACTTGTCACGTAGCCCCTCACTCCTTGGTCCCGTCCTGGTTTCTGGTCGGGGCTAACGGCGGCTGAGGTATCTTGTGGGCGGGCCTGCCGACGTAGAACACAAGCAAGTAGGAAGGAAAAGCGCAAATCTCAAGGAATTCAAAAGCAAATATTACAGTCCATAGAGTGCTTTGACAACGCCAAACACAAGTTTAAATGCCTCCACGAGGCATGATGCGTGTTGCAGGAGCTAAAAATAGGACAGGAGCCACGAAGGGGTCACTTTCTGGTGGTGCCATCGCTAGTGACGGAGCTGCGCTGGACGACTTCGCCTCATGGAGCCTCAGGATCGACAGCGCCTCGCCTTGGCTTGGTGCTGAAAGCACGGAACTTCGCCAGCAGAGCCTCTGCTCGACCCTTCACGGCCGCAGCAGCGATAGCGGCAAGCTCGCCGCTCACAGGCTCCAGCAGGCTGTCAAGGTCAACGCCGGGGTCGCGGAGGTAGACGTGGGTGAAGACGCGCCTCAGCACTGCAAAGAAAGGACACGCGCCTCAGCCTTAGTCGTGGGGCCAAGGCTGAGGGCGACATCTTCAAGGGCGCGGACCAGGAAGGGAAGCAGCTTGGTGGGGCCGTCCTCGGCACCGGCCAGCGGGCTCTCCAGGCCGCTGTCCTAAAGCGTCTTCAGCAAGGTGCGAGCCTTCTCCTCCAGCTTCGCGAAGGCCACGCGGTCCTCGGCCAAGACCTGCGCCTTGCCGTCCAGCTCGATCCTCTTCGCCTCCAACGCCTGCTCTAGCGCACCTAAGCGGCCATGGCATTCATCAAGTTTGGCATCCCGGTCCCTGGCGGCAGCCTCACGAGCCTTCATATCTTCCTCCTTCTCTTGGCGGTCACGGGCCTCCTTGGCGAGCTGGTCGCGCAGGCCTTGCAGCTCGCTCTCCAGCACCTTGCAGCGACCCAGGACATCCGCAACCTCACCCAAGGCGGCATCGCGAGCAGCCTTGGCCTCAAGGAAGGCCTGCTTCTTCTCGTCGCAAGCCGTCGCGGCCTGAGCCAGCGCCGCTCGAACTGAAGCATCAGAGCAGACCCAGCCGGAGGCTAGCTCCAAGCGCCCAACCACCAAGCGAGGGTTGGCGCCCTGAAGATCTTCTGCTTAACCGTCCAGCTCGGCAGCGGACGATCCGGGGCAGAGAAGGAGTCGGAGAAATGGTAGTTGGCGGAGTAGGAGGAGAAGACGGCAGCGTGATCACAGCACCATGAGTTGGGACCTTCTGCGCCCCGACGACTGCGGCAGTGGCGTTAGGCAAGGACACCTCGGGAGTCGCTTGGGCCACGGGGGCTGAGCTCGCCCCAGCTCGCCCCGCCAGGCCTCGCGAGGATGACCGGGAAGGAGAGGCCCGGGTCTTGCCGCCCCCTTCTCGCGCGGGTGGAAGTGCTGCCCCGGACGAAGCCTCAGGGGCCCCCTTCAGCTTTTTCGCCGCAGGCACCGGCCTAGCCAAGGAATATGGGCGTTGTCGGTGTCAAAACCGGCGGATCTCGGGTAGGGGGTCCCGAACTGTGCGTCTAGGCGGATGGTAACAGGAGACAAGGGACACAATATTTTTTACCCAGGTTCGGGCCCTCTCGATGGAGGTAAAACCCTACTCCGCTTGATTGATATTGATGATATGTGTAGTACAAGAGTGGATCTACCACGAGATCAAGGAGGCTAAACCCTAGAAGCTAGCCTATGGTATGATTGTTGTTCGTCCTATGGACTAAAACCCTCCGGTTTATATAGACACCGGAGAGGGCTAGCGTATACGTAGTCGGTTACAATGGTAGGAGATCTACATATCCGTATTGCCAAGCTTGCCTTCCACGCCAAGGAAAGTCCCATCCGGACACGGGACGAAGTCTTCAATCTTGTATCTTCATAGTCTTGGAGTCCGGCCGATGATGATAGTTCGGCTATCCGGACACCCCTACTCGAGACTCCTCAAGAGCCCCTAACCAGGCTTCAATGACGACGTGTCCGGCACGCATATTGTCTTCGGCATTGCAAGGCAGGTTCCTCCTCCGAATAATTCATAGAAGATTGTGAACACTAGGATAGTGTCCGGCTCTGCAAAATAAATTCCACGTACCACCGTAGAGAGAATAATATTTACACAAGTTCAATATGCTGACGTATTTTGTGGCGTGACGTCACACCACTACCAAGCCTTTACTCGAACCGTTTTTATTATACCACCTCAGCGCGTTTAGCGAAGCGGTTTCCTTAGCACGTCTTGTCGAAGCAGAGATCGTGTCCCCCTTATTTCGGGATTCCCATCAATACAGACGTGGGTAACCCAACCACGCCCGTTGCGACGCCCCCTCCATCGAAGGCGAGTTCCAAACGGTCATGGGGATGGCTCTCGGTATTCTCCCTCTTTATAATGAGACCAAGGCTCGTTTCTTTTCATCGATCCTCAATCGAATCCACCCCTCGCCCCAAGTTCCAGCACTCAGGGCTCCAGATTCGAGCGCTTCGGACCTTCGACAATGTCCGGCTCCGACCTACAGGGCCGGTGGATGCCCTCCTCCGTCACGGAAGAGGACGTGCTAAAGCTAAGAGAAGCCAGGTACTTAACCTATGAGATTTCGCATAGGTTGCCTGCCCAAGGGCAAGTCATTCCTACTCCCGAGCCAGGCGAGAGCGTCGTGTTCGTGTCTCACCTCCGTCGGGGTTTAGGCTTCCCGATGGATCCTTTTGTGAGAGGGCTCATGTTTTTCTATGGGCTGGAATTCCATGACTTGGCTCCGGAGTCCATCCTCCACATCTCATCATTCATTGTCGTCTGCGAAGCCTTCCTCCACACCACCCCCCACTTCGGTTTGTGGCTCAAAACCTTCAACGTGGAGCCAAAGATGATTGAGGGGCGTCAGGCAGAGTGCGGCGGGGCGATTATAAGCAAGAGGGCCGATGCTCCATGGCCCGAGGGCTCTTTTCAGGAGGAGCTCGATTTGTGGCAGCAGGAGTGGTTCTATATCACCGCTCCCCGAGGCAGCAGGAAGAGGCCGCCGCCCGGCTTTCGCTCGGGCCCTCCACAATGGATGACATGATGGGTCAACAAAGGGCTTGACTGGGGGCCGTTCAAGGATGTACCCCTATTGCAGGGCCGGATTCAAGACCTCCAAGAGAGGGAGATCAATCTCGTCGTAGTGACGCAGGTCATGCTAATCCGGCGTCTTACGCCTGCAGCGTCGCCGCCTCCGCTGTGGGAATTCAATCCGGAGGGCCACGAGCTCTCCAAAGACTTCATGGGTACGACACCCGTGGAGATGTACAAATTGTTCTTGGATCACAAGAGGTGTGTCCGAATTGACCGAGGACGCCGCTTAAGCTGCAATCGCCTCGGATACTCAAGTAAGTAGCCACAATGTCCGGACTTACTGTTCGTTTGCATATCTTGGATTTGCCTTTTAACCAATCATCCTTTAAGCAGAGTGGATAAGCGCAAGCAAAACGTCTGACACGGTGTCCGCCCTCTCCGGAGACCACGCCGGATCCCGTGTTGGTCAAGATGCTGGAGGTTGCACCTTCAGAAGAGGGCGAAGGGGAAAACAGAGAGACTACCGCCTCTGCTAAGGAGGCTTTCTAGAAAGGGGGATTGAGAATCCCTCCTTCCAGGGGGAGAAGAGGACCGCTTCCGAAGATCCGGAGGCTAAGGCCTCAAAGCGGGGGAAGAAATCTTCACCGGAGGGTCCTGCGCCAGGAGAAGCCCTGGCCGCACTATCTCCCCTAAGGAATCAGCCCTCCAGCGAGCCGTAAGTGGGAAAGGGGAGTTTTTTTTAATAAGGGGACATCCCTATTTTTGCTTCTGAGGATAACCGAAGTTTTTGCCTTGTAGTTCGGATCTCTGCCCTTCTCAGCTGAGCTCATCTTCGGGGGACCTTCGTCCGGAGATGATGGAGAGCGAGACGCCTCCATCTGCCGCACCGTCAGGCGGGGCGGACGACCCTGAGGTGTCGTCACGGAGGGTCTCCCCGAGTCCGGCAGGGCCGGAGAGTTCGGCACCTACTGGTGTACGGCCGGGGGAGCTGAAAGATCTGCTCGAGAGGGCGTCGATCTCAGAGGATCACCGTACATTGATGAGTACGGTGATTGAAAGAATTTCGTCCGCTGAGGGCGAGTTGCATGATGCCATCAGAAGTTTACTGGCGGGTTTTGTGGTACGTAAAAATGACATACCTTTTGACAGTTTTGCACATAGAGTGCGCCCTGTATAGATAGTAGCCCCTGAGACTCGGTATGTTGTTGAAAGCGACAACGTGCCGAGGATCATAATCTCAGTTATTAATTCTCGCTTTTCCTATGCAGGTGGCAGATCGTCCGGTGGCCAGCCGGACTGATAGAGTTGCCGAGCTAAAGCGGCAACTCGACATTGCAGATGCGGACATCGCGCTGGTCAATAAACGACATGACGAGTCACAAGGTAGGTTGTTTCTCCGTGGTCACCTAGTAAGGGAGCTGACGCCCACTCCTTACAACATGTATGCTTGATGCAGATGGTGCCGCTGCTGTGGAGGGCCTTCGGGCAGAGCTTGCTCGAGCCAAGGAGCAGGCCATAAGGAGTGATGCGGCTGCCTCAAAGGCAGCCGAAGAGCTAAAAGCCGAAAAGGCTGCTCACTACCGAAGCAGGGAGGAGATGGCCGGAATGGCCGTGAAGCTAAAGCATGTTACCAACCGCTATGAGGTTCTTGAAAAAGAACGCCGAGCGGAGCTAGAGGACCTGAAGAAGGCCACCGCCGAAGCCAAGGATGCCCGTTCTGCAAAGAGGGCTATAAAGGAGGAGCGTCAGGCCGGAGACATTGCGGCTGGAAAGCCCTTTCTGCTACACAGGAAGTTCACAGATCAGAAGTATGCTCAGCTTGGCTAGCTGTGGGGTGCGGAGGATCCTTGTCTGGATTTGGCGGCGCGTGCGGCGGATGCGGTCGTGCACTTCCGAAGCCAAAAGGATCACGAGATGGAAGAGCTGTTTGGTCCCAATTCCACAGTCTGGAGCGTTCACTTCCGTTGACCGATCGGTTGGCTGAGTGGGCTGAGCTGAATAGATTGTCCGGATTTGCCATGACGGAAGTAGTGGCTCATATGTGGCTGGATAGGCCCAAGCCGAAGAGTTATTTTGGCTTATTGCAGCAATTCCTTGGGGCGGTGCCGCATATCAAGGCGATGAAGCGGTCGGCATGCATAGAGGGTGCACGGATGGCTCTCGCCCGTGTTAAGACATACTGGGAGGAGATGGATGCCACCGATGTTGCATTCCGGGGTTCGGACAAAAGCCGGTTACCCGCCGAGCACTATTTTGGGGAAGTCCTGCAAGGCGCTCGTTTGATAGAGTCGCAGTGCTCGAAAAATGTTATGTTCAAATGACATGTACGATTTGTAAAACCATATTTATAATATGAGTGCTTTTTATACTTATGCGTTCAAGTATTGAAATATCTCCTGTGCGGCCGTTAATGTATATATGTATATAACCTGAAAGATGGCAGTCTTCGGCGTCAGCCCCCACGCACATGGTGCGGGGGTGTTTTGCAAAAATAGCGCATTTTCACACTTAATCCAACGTCTTGGTCCTGTGAAGGAGGTGGTAGCGTAGCAAACTAGGCAACCGGACTATAATGCTTTATCACTTTCACTTAGCCATAGGAGTTCGAAGGTGGGGCTACGATATAGCCCCTAGGGGCACCGCGCTCTCCGAATTCGGGGCGCGTATGTGCCTGACCGGGAAACGGTCCTTCGTCAAAGCGGAGGAATTCTAGACATTCCGGTAGTCGATCGAGTGGTTGACTAGTCTCTCGCTATATCATGACAGTCAGTTTTCGGCTTTCTCTACTGAGGTGCTCGCTTGGCCAAACCAGGGCACAATGGCAGTAGTTCTCCTGGTGCCGCGTTAGCCGATGATACGGAACGTAAGGCAGCAAAACACAGGAGCCGGGCAAACCCAACATTTGACCAAAGACATGACTCGGAGCTGATGCATATAGGGCCTAACTCGAGACACCGAACACTCCCTAAGGTATTCGGTCTTTATGATAACGAGCAGAACGATGCCCTAAGCCCCTAGTGTCCAGGTACGGGCGAAAACTTCTGACGCAGCCAATGCCAAATCGCTAGCCTCCTCCTCGGTTATAATAGGAACCCGGGGGATGTGTATCAACAAGAGACAGTAAGAAAGGTTTACGCAGGGTCTTAATCTGAAAAGAATCCTTGCAATGGGTCCCTGCTGCACGTCTGCGCCTGTGTCTCCGTTGTGCTATATCCTGGACGGGTGTAGCACGCTGTTCATCTGTAAAAGAGAAGAACTTAGTTTGGGAAAATACCGTGCCAAAAAATGTATTTAAAACAGAATATGATTTAGAAAATGAATAGAGTTGAGCTTTATTGGCTCCTCATTGTTTTATGCACGCAGCCTTTTGTAAAGGGGTGTGCGTCTAGGAAGCCCCTACTTTATTTATGCCGGACTCGCCTAGCCGTGTCCAGGGTCTTGTACGACCTTTTTATGAGATGATGCCGCGCGGACCGGGCATTTTAAGTGTAAGAGACGCGTAATGCGGTATTGCGTTAAAGTGGGCGAAAGCTTCGCGTCCCAATAGCGCTTGGTGGCTACTTTTAAATGGGGCGACATGGAAGATTAGCTTTTCACGACGGAAGTTGTCGGATGAACCGAACACAACTTCTAGTAGTAAGGAGCCCGTGCAATTGGCGTAAGGGCCTGGCGTCACTCCTTTGAAGGAAGTGCTGCTATGGCGAATTTTGGTAGGGTCTATCCCCATCTTGCGGATTGTGTCCGGATATAACAGGTTTAAATCGCTACCGCCATCCATTAGGACTGGTGTAAATTGTAGTCCGTCGATTATAGGATCCAATATCAAAGCAGTCCATCCTGCATTTCGAATACTTCTGGAGTAATCCAAATGGTCGAAAGTAATTTGTTTTGACATCCAATCTCGGGATTCCGCTGGGGTGGACCGTGCGGCATGTGCTTTAGCAGGTGCTGCACTATTGTTCCGTATTATCACATGAAGTGAGTTTACTGTTTTGACTTCTTGTGGGAAAGTCTTTTGTTTTCCAGCGCTCTTCTTGTGGGGTTCGTCATCGTCTTCGCTTGGTGTGTCGAGCCCCTTCTGTTCGGTGTTAAGTCGGCCGGACTGTTTGAAGACCCAACAATCTCGGTGGGTATGGTTTGCAGGCTTCCCGGGGGTACTGTGGATTTGACATATCCTATCCAAAATTTGGTTTAGGTTGGATAGCTCGTCACTGTTGTCCTTAAGAGGCAGTGTTTTGTTGTTCGGCCGAGAGCTTTTGAACCCGACGTTGACCGCCATACTCTTTGGGCCATTTTCCTTACTCCAGCGCTGATCTTTTCTGCGTCGTGATTTCCCATTTCCATCTCTGACCTCGGATGTACTCGGGTCGCTGGTGCTGCATCTTGCCAGCCAGCTATCTTCTCCTGCGCAGAAGCGGGTCATGAGGCTCGTTAGCGCGGCCATTGTTCTTGGTTTTTCCTGGCCGAGGTGTCTGGCGAGCCATTCGTCTTGGACGTTATGTTTAAAAGCTGCTAAGGCTTCGGCGTCCGGACAGTCGACAATTTGGTTCTTTTTGGTGAGGAACCTGTTCCAGAATTTGCGTGCTGACTCTCCGGGCTGTTGAGTTATGTGACTTAAATCGTCTGCATCCGGAGGGCGGACATAAGTCCCCTGAAAATTTGCTCTAAACGCATCCTCGAGCTCTTCCCAACTTCCGATGGTATTTTCTGGGAGGCTTTTGAGCCAATGCCGGGCTGGCCCTTTGAGCTTGAGGGGTAGGTATTTTATGGCATGGAGATCGTCTCCTCTAGCCATATGTATGTGTAGGATGTAATCCTCGATCCGCACTCGGTCTGTTGTTCCGTCATATGCCTCTATGTTTACGGGCTTAAAACCCGCTGGAAATTGATGATCCAGTACCTCATCGGTGAAACATAGTGGGTGTGCGGCGCCCCTGTTTTAGGTGTGCCGTTGTCTTCGAACACTCGGCGTGTTGTGTTGCTTCCTGGAGCCCTCTTTTTTGGCCCATAAATGGACCTGACCGGGCCATCCTTTTTGCGAGGATCTTTATGTGTATCATGTGCCGTCTTGTGTGCGGCGCTGCTTGCTGCTCTCAGCCCATCATCTGGTCGTCTATCCGGCCAGGCGGCCTCTTTGCTTTTTGATTGTGGTGGCTCTACGGCCTACTCGTCGAATTCTGGCAACAACTTGCGCTTCGGGTAGCTCTTTGCTTGGTGACTATTGCCGTATTTATTTGCAGTCTTGAGTACTTTGCTCCATCTCATTCTGAGTACGTCTTCCGCTGTTTTGAGCTTCCGCTTCTGTTTCTTCAAACTTCTTACAGTGGCGACGAGCCTTTTGTGAAGGTTCTTATGCTCCGGTGATGTGTCCGGCGTGAGATCGTGTCGTGGGGAACGAGCACCTATGGGGCAGGGAGCCCCTTCTGGTCCGGCAGGGAGCGGGGGGCGCACGAAGAGCAGATCGAGGTCGAGCGCGCGGGGGGAGACGGGCGATTTTTACCCAGCTTCGGAGCTCTCCGAAGAGATAAAACTCCTACTGCTGCTTTGTGTTTGTATTTGCTCTTATCTGAGAGCGTGGGTGTGATGTGGTGTCGAATCTCCGAACTACGGAACCCAAACGAGCCGAACCCCTTCTACGTGCGCATGGGCCTCCCTTTTATAGTCCAAAGGGGGTCACCGACAGGTGGCAGCGTAGAAAGAGGGGTAAAAAGGTAAAAATGCAGGTTGGTACAACAGTGTCCCCTACCTAACTCGACGGCAGGGACAAGGGCATTTAATGCCGATCGATCGCCTCTAACAAAGGTAAGGAAACGACCGTTAGGGGCGCCACCGATCGCCACGATGGCCTCCTTGTCACTTAAACGCCACCTCGCACCGCATGGCTACACAAATACCGCCACGTGCTCCTGGGATGGTCCTGGGGTGACACGTCGTTGGATGTGCTGGAGCTTGGGTGCAGAGTGGCAGCCTTACCGCGGCAAGTGCCTTGCCGCGGCCGTTGTCTTGTCGCACCAGCGAGCTTGCCGCCCGCCGAGCCTTGCCGGGACGCGCGGTGCGTCGCGGCAGGTCTTCTGAAGTGCTTTGGTCGTCCTTCCCGGCAAGCTCCTCTTGCCGGGGTCTGGTCCTTCCCGGCAAGCTTCTCTTGCCGGGGCTTTGTCCTTCCCGGCAAGCTCCTCTTGCCGGGGCCTTGACTTCACAACTAATACTTTGTTCTTGAATGGCAGTGAACGGGAGTGGCGGAGGGTCTTGGCAGGCGTCCGGCAAGCCTTGCCGCGGGGTGCTGCGACTGTCCGTGCCCTAGTTTGGGGTACTAAGGTACCCCTACTTTAGTACACCGACAAATCGTCTGGACTGTTGTTTTCGCTGGGGATGGGTTGCTTGTCCAATTCATCCTGTTTGGATGGTTTCTTGGTTGCATGTTCGTCGTCCACTGGTTCACCCTGCTCTACGGCTGGGTCATTATGGGTGCTGTTGTTATCGAGGCAGGACTTCGGGCGGCGCTTGCGTCGCCGTTTTGGTTGTTTTTCAGGGGAATTATCCTTCGCCGTGTCCCGTTGTTCCTCGTTATCGCTTCCTTTTGGTGTATCCACCATGTATATGTCATGAGTTGAGGTGGCTTTCAAGTGCCCGGTAGGCGCTGGTTCTTGTTCGTCTCCGGCATCGTCGTCCATACTGTCGATGTCTTCGGAGTCGTAGTCTAGCATGTCGGTCAAACCATCGACAGTGGCTACCAGGTGGGTGTTGGGTGGGCTTTGAATTTCTTCGTCGTCCGCATCCCAACCGTCCTGCCCGCAGTTCGGCCAGGGCTCTCCTGATAACGAGAGATATTTTAGCGAATTCAGGACGTCGCCAAAAGGTGAGTGTTGAAAGATGTCCGCGGCGGTGAACTCCATGATCGGCGCCCGATCGGATTCGATTGGAGGGGGCGCGGGAGGTTCGGAGTCCAATGAGGAGTCCGGCACCTCAGAGTCACGAGCTTCACAAGGGACGAGGTCAGTATTTGGCTCCATCACCATAGAGGCAGCAGTCCCCGAGGCGGTTTCTAGCCACCCATCCTCGATCTGCGCAATCGGCTCCAAATTAGGGGTCGGAGCGGACTCATGTGCGGCCTCCGGGGCACTGTCCGGCAGCAGAGATAAATCATGCCCATCGAGACAGTGCGGCGCGCTCGGCTGTGGCTCGAATCCATCGAAGATCAAGTCTCCACGGATGTCAGCCGTGAAGTTTAGACTTCCAAATCGACTGATGGCGGGGCGTAGCTTTTGATCTGCTCCAGGATGGCCATGAATTGGCCCGCAGCAAAACCGCCGAATCACGAAGATCTGTCCAGGAGAAAATTCTCACCGGACTACGCTATTGTTGATGATCGAAGGAGCCATCAAGCCTCATCGATGACGACACGAGGAACTCTCAATGAAAGCACCAATGTCGGTGTCAAACCGCGGATCTCGGTAGGGGTCCCGAATCAGCGCTCTAGGCGGATGGTAACAGGAGACAAGGGACACGATGTTTTTACCCGTGTTCGGGCCCTCTCGATGGAGGTAAAACCCTACTCTGCTTGATTGATATTGATGATATGGGTAGTACAAGAGTGGATCTACCACGAGATCAAGGAGGCTAAACCCTAGAAGCTAGCCTATGGTATGATTGTTGTTCGTCCTATGGACTAAAACCCTCCGGTTTATATAGACACCGAGAGGGCTAGGGTTACACAGAGTCGGTTACAATGGTAGGAGATCTACATATCCGTATTGCCAAGCTTGCCTTCCACGCCAAGGAAAGTCCCATCCGGACACGGGACAAAGTCTTCAATCTTGTATCTTCATAGTCTTGGAGTCCGGCCGATGATGATAGTTCGGCTATCCGGACACCCCCTAGTCCAGGAATCCCTCAGGCGTCAAGCCTCAGCAACGAAGCAAGAAGCAAAACGAGAATCAAGCAATTACTAGTCATCGCTCGCGGGATCAAGCAACCTCCAGCCGAACTTGAAGCTCGAGAGCCGGCTGCTGGGATCAACCTCAAGAGACTCGGGAGCAGGAGGCACGTCTAAAGATCGCCTCGGAGCTGGAGCAGGCCCGCGGAGAACCAGCCCCGTCCTGTCCTTCTTCGGGATCAGGGGCAAGCACTCACTGCCTCGCTCGTCACCATCCTCGTCGTCGTCCGGCATGAGGCAAAGAGCGCGGGACCTGCGCCGAGGGAGGGGCATTCTTGACTCCCCGTCGGTCGCCTCGGAATCGGGTTCCTCTTCCTGCTCCTCTTCTTCCTCCTCTCTGCCGGAGTCGCCGGGGGATACGTTCACCATCGCCAGGGCCGCCAGGTCCTCAGGAACCTCCGCGGGCACAGGCCCGTCCCCGTTGAAAGCGGGCATGGAATTCACCACCTGCTCCCAATCATCCCAAAGGAACAGGGGTACAGGAGCACCTTCCAATCTCGCCACGTCTCCCCCAAACAAGGATTGGAGGACCGCGGCCAGATCTTTGTCTGCCAGGACTTCGGAGCTCGGGCGAAGGGCGGCATCGGCCCCCCGAGCCTCCACAGCGGGGGCGAGTGTTCCCGGAGCGGAGCCACCCGGTGCTCCAGGAACTCCCTCAGGAGCGATGCCCCGGTCAGTTTTGCCGTCGCCATGTTGCCCGGCCACACGTCCGCGTCCATCCTCTCCAGCACTGGCTTCACGCGGGGATCGACGAGCTCCACGCGGGACCAAGCATCGACAGACTCGGGCTGCCTCATGGGCAGAATCAGCCGGGGATGGATGCGCCCAGCATCCACCATGACCCACTTGCTCCTGAAGCCTTCAATCCTCTTCCCGGACTTCGAGATAGCATTGGAGCTAGCGTACGCGGTGATGGGGCCACGAGAAACCCGGAGGTAAAAGTAATGGCGCAGCAAGTCCATCGAGGGCCTTACCCCAACATGAGCCTCGCAGTAGTAGGCGAAAATCGCCAGGAGAAGAACATAGTTGGGATGGAGGTGCAGAGCTTGCAAGTTGTAATGGTGGAGAACAGAAAGGAAGAACTCGGAAAAGGGAGGCACCAGACCAGCGGCGATGGCGCTCACGAAGAGCGGGTAGAAGGTGCTTCCTTTGTCCTCGGGAAGGGCGGAGCCAACCTTGAGCACGGCCGCCCCGTCGTTGCCTTGCGCCGCCATCATCTGGCGCGTCCGAGCAAGGTTCTTCTCCGACACATTCGGAGGATCCAGAGCAGGCAAGTACCATGCTCCAGCCAGGGTCTGGTGAGGCGCCATGCCTTGCTAAGATGCAGGGTTGGAGTAGATCTAGTGATTTCGGAAGCAAGAAGGATAGGAGCGAGAAAGGAGATCTGGGCAATGACTGGAGAAGGCAAAGAGGGTAAGCCTAGACGGGTACTGCTCTCTTGTGAATTCGTGCAGTTGCCGAGGCGTCATGGGGGAGCTAGGACGCCCACGTCCAATCAACAGCCATGCGGCGCCCAAGGCCGCAAGCTGATGGGGCCCGCGGCGCTTCGCACTTGCCCCTTCGCTTCTCTGCTAAGCCAAGTCCGGGCGCGCCTTGGGCTCGGGGGCTACTGTCGGCGTTCTGGGAACGGGGTACCAGACTTGCTCACCAGTAGCTCATGGCGTGGCTCAGGGAGTGGCCCAGTATGGCCCATCTTCATCAACACATACTCAAGACCCTCGCGAGGGGCCAAGCCTCGCGGGGCGGACGACAGGAGGCTTCCTTGGGCATAGCCTCATCAGGCTGGCTCGCGAGGACGCAGAGAGATCAAGGCGGGGTACCTCACGAGGTGCCCATGACGCAAGCCATGATTTACCGAGGCCAAAGGGCGCCAGTGGCACCAGCCCGCGCAGAGTCCTTGTTTCCTCTTTGGTGCAAAGGGGGCAAGCGCAGGCAGGAGTATCAAGCAAAGGCAACCATTTCGGTGCAAAAAGACCAAGACCAGCAAGATGGCAGGATGGAGGTCATCATGGAGCCCAAGCCAAGTCCACCGCCGAGTCTTTGGCAAAGAGGACCAACTTTAGTCAGGATAAGTGTACTAGATGTTCCCCTTCAAAATGGCCAATTGTTGGTGCCCTTCCCACTCAATATTTGGGAAGAGACCCAGGGCCTCCCTCTATAAATAGAGCTAGCCACCGCAGAGGGGGGATGCAAGGAAAAAAGAGATTGAGAGAGAGATTCTGGGTAGACTAGAGAGAGAGAGGCGACTGAACTCACCCAAGCAGTTCATCGCACCATCCAAGAACAGCCCCTCGCGAGGCTGTTCTTCCTTGTACTATTCACCATAAGCCCCTGAGGCAATCCACAACACAACAAACTGGAGTAGGGTATTACACCACAATGGTGGCCCGAACCAGTATAAATCTCGTGTCCCTTGTGTTGTTCTTCGTGTAGTTTAGATCCTTGCGAGGCGATGAGACATGGGTAGGTAGGAGGTGTGATCTCCGCGTGCACCCCAGAGTTCGAAGCTTGAGGGTCTGCCGGAACCCGAAATCCGACAGGTCTTGTCCATGAAGTCTTGCTGCTAGGCCGCGCCGGGCCATTGGTGTAGCCACACGCTGGGCCGTAGGCTGACGGGTCTGGGTACCCCCAGTCCCAGAACCCCGACACTAGCTATGAACTATGGACCCATAGGTCCGTGGTAAACTACTCATGCATCATCGGAGGGGCAGCGAGGATGATGAAGAACCCCTCGATGATTGAATCCCCCTCCGGTGGAGTACCGAAAAAGGCCTCCAGATGGGATCTCTCGAGAACAAAGGTTTGCGGCGGCGGCAAAAGTATTTCGTGGACTCCCTGGTAGGTTTCCTGATTTTAGAGTATTTATAGAGGCAGAGTTTGGTCAAACGAAGGCCTGTGGGCCCCACTATCTACCAGGGCGTGCTCTGGTGCCTAGTGGACCACTCCTTTGTATTCTCTTTCCTACCCGAAACTTCCTCAATCTCCTTGGTGATGAACTCCCGTGCTCCTGGCGCCTCGCGCCTTGTTCCTTGCTTGTGGGGGCGCGCGTCGAAGCACACCTCCAACTGATGCCCGAGCACCTCCCTCGCTACATTAGTCAGGTCAGACCCTCTCCAGATGGGAGCCCTCGAGCCCATCCCGAGGGAGGCATCGGGTGCATCTTCCTATGCGGGAGGAAGAGGCGCCTCTGCAGCAGGCATGGAGCCTGAGGTGTCGCCGACAGGTTTCTTGGCCTCCGGATGGCTCTTGGGGAGGAGTTGCTTCTTCTTCGCGAGGGCAGCCTCAAGGGGCGCGGCGTCACCTTCGCCATCTGAGTTCTTAGCCGTTGCGGCCCGGTAGGCATGCTCAAGGGAGTAGACCGCATCCTTCTCATCACAGGTGACAATGATGACACTGCTGCACCCTGGCATCTTGAGGACATTGTAGCCATGGTGGTAGCCACCATGAACTTGGCGAGTGCAGGGTACCCCAGGATGGCGTTGTACAGGAGGCCGATGTGGTCCACGTCGAAGTCGATGATCTCAGTGTGGTAGTTGTCGTGCTTGCCGAAGGTGACAGGAAGGTGCACCTACCCCAGGGGAGTGGTGGAGCCGACGGTCACTCCAGAGAATTGCTTGGTGGACATGAGTTTTTCGTAAGGCACTTGAAGCATCTCAAAGGTCTCCACGGAGAGGATGTTGAGGCCGGCGCCATGATCGATGATCGTCTTGGTGACTGAGGCGTTGCTGATGGTGGGCATGCACAGCATGGGGAGTGCACCAACAGTAGCCAAACACCTGACGTGGTCCTTAGAGTCGAAGGTGCTGGCGTACCGTGACCACTTAAGGGGTCGTGCAGCTTCAAGCCTCTGGAGGGTTGCATTTACCTCACGAGAGAACTGCTTGAAGATGCGGTTTGAGGCAGGTGCTTGAGCTCCGCCAAGGATGCAGGCAATCGCGCGAGGCTCCTGGTATCCCCCCCAGCCCCTTCGTCTTGCTGGTTGTCGTTGTTTCTCCTGGGCGGCGGCGACAGAGGTGGAAGGCCATCATTGCATTGAGGAAATGCCTCGCGAGGCTGACCGTGCTAGGCACCATCATGAAGCCTGTCATGCCAGCCACCCTTGCAAAGGCTGATCACGCCAGCCCTGATGGGGGTTGCGGTTGTCCTAGCAACCTCCACCGTGGCCTCCTCCATGGCTGAAGCCACGGTCGCTGCGCTCGGGGCGGTGGCCCAGGCGCTCATCCCGGAGCACCCTAAGCTCCTGACAGTCATCGGTGTTTGGTGTTGTGGGTGCGCATGTTATGGAAGACGCAGAACAGGCGAGCATCTTTGGGGGGCTCATTACGATTAGGTTGTGCTTCAGCTCAGGCTCTGCTGCCAGCACGGTGGGGCCCTTGCGCTTTGCTTCCTTGTCCTTGGCCTTCTTGTCTTCGGGATCAACGTCTAGGTGCTTGAGGAGGGAGAGGCGGCCTTATTCGGCCTTGGTGCACTTGTCGGCCAGACCGAACAACTCCAATGCTGAGCATAGGTCATCATAGATGGCGAGCTTCTCGCTCATCCTGATGTCCTTGAAGCCTTCCGTGAATGCGAAGATGATGGCTTCGTGGCTTCGGGATCTTGAGCCGAACTTGGGTGAAGCATTGAATGTACTTGCGGAGGGTCTCGCCCGGATGCTGCTTCACGCGTCGCAGGTCGTTGATGGTGAGGGCGCGGTCATAGTCCCTTGGAAGTTGGTGATGAACCGCTCGTGGAGCTCATTCCACGAGGAGATCAACCCTGCGGGAGGTGCATGAGCTAGGAGCACGTGCCATCCTTGAGGGCCATGGGGAACCAGGTCGCCATGACCTTGTCGTCGTCGTTCGCCGCCTCGATGCTCAGCGCGTAGAGCTAAAGGAACTCCACTGGGTCGGGGATGCCATCAGAGCACGGAGGCAGATCTGGCTTGAACTTGACTGGCCAGACAACATGGCGCAGCTCACGAGTGAAGGCGCGGCAGCCTACTGCACTCGCGGGCGCGGCCCAGGCGGGAGGGGCACGGTCCTGGCGCCCATGCAGGGCAACCTCCAGAGCGGCTTGGTCTTGGTGTTGGCGCGGCAGTGCCGGTAGCGCACGCGGGTCGTACTGCGGTTGCTGCACAACCTGGCAGCTGGCTTCGTCCCATGCCGGCACCGACGCTCCATGCGATGGGTCATGGAGGCGCGCGCCATGCCTTGGCTCGGCGTCCGCACTTCACAATGGAGGAGGTAGAGGCGCTCCATGAGCCACGCTGCCCGCATGAGACGGCGGGGGACGGAGCGAGTGGGAGGGCGCCGGGGCCTCGCCAGCAGCGTTGACAAGCTCGGTGACGCGACCCTGCCAGGCGTCGTAGCCTTCGTTGGTGGGGCGGTCTCGCAGCAGCTCACGCATCATGAGCAGCATAGCCTGTGTGTTCGTCGTCCCACAACGAGCATGGGAGGATGAGGTCATGGTCGGAGTGAGGGAAGGCTTGGCGGTGCAGCCATCACGCTGCACGGAGGGTGACAATGAAGAGTCCTTCTGCTTGTGGGCGGCAGGGTCGGTTGTGGCATTGGCCGTGGGATAAGCGGAGCGACGAGGGGCGCCATGGCCCACCGGTGCCATCTGGGCGACACGGGCGGCCCGGCTCTCGGTGCGAACTCGATGTGCGTCGGCCATGGGAGTGGTGAAGCAAAGGTGGAGCAAAGCAGAAGGAAGAGGAAGAACTTCGACACACCCCTACCTAGCGCGCCAAATGTAAGAATCGGGGCTCCACGGACCCAAACAATGTTCAAACTCTAGGGCGTGAACAAAGGATTCTGCCTAGCTACAACTCGCTCCTCACTGCCTCACGGCGTGGCTCCGTCGAGCTCGAGCGAGCGGGAAGAAGAAGTGGACACAGTGATTTACCCAGGTTCGGGCCACCTCGCGGTGTAAAACCCTACTCCTGCTTTGTGGTGGATTGCCTCGTGAGGAGGATGAGTATGAACTAGTACAAGAGTGAGCTTCCTCGAGAGAGCTCAAGGGTGGATCTCCCTTCTCTCTACATCGGAGTCTAGACTATATTTATAGTGGCCTTGGTCCTCTTCCCTCATGGCTTAGGCGGGAAGGGATACCACAGTGGCCATTTTCATGGGGGACATGAGTACACCCTTTCCTAACTAAAGGTGGTCTTCGCCTGCAAAGCTTCTGGTCATGATGTGCAGGTGGGCTCGGCGATGACCTCCGTCCTGCCGAGCTCGTGGTCTTTGTCTCGTTGCACCGAAATGGAAATCTTTGGGGGATTCCTCGGGAACCCGCGTACGTCCTTGCGACCTTAGCACCAAAGAGGAAACTTCCCTGGACTGCGCCTGCTAGCACCCTTCTGGCCCTGGTCATCATGCTTCACGTCACCACGTGCCTCGCGAGGTGGGTGCCTGCCTAGAGATGTCCGCCCCTAGGGAGTCAGCCTCGGGAGTCCATTCCTTGTGAAGCCTTGATGTCGTTCGCCCCGCGAGGCAGGGGCCCTCGCGAGGGTCTTGTCCGCGAAGTCCTGCTGCTGGGCCTTGTCGGGCCATTGGTGTAGCCACACGCTGGGCTGTAGGCAGACGGGTCTGGGTATCCCCGGTCCTAGAACCCCGACACTAGCTATGAACTATGGGCCCATAGGTCCGTGGTAAACTACTCATGCATCATCGGAGGGGCAGCAAGGATGATGAAAAACCCCTCGGTGATTGAATGCCCCTCTGGTGGAGTACCAGAAAAGGCCTTCAGATGGGATCTCTCGAGAACAGAGGCTTGCGGCGGCAGAAAAAGAATTTCGTGGATTCCCTGGTAGGTTTCCTGATTTTAGAGTATTTATAGAGACAGAGTTTGGTGAAACGAAGGCCTGTGGGCCCCACTATCTACCAGGGCGTGCTCTGGTGCCTAGTGGGCCACTCCTTTGTCTTCTCTTTCCTCCCCGAAGCTTCCAGGGTCTCTTATTGCCAGAAAAAGAATCTCCAAAAAGTTTCATGGCATTTGACTTCGTTTGGTACAGATATTCTGGAAAGTCAAAAACAAGCAAAAAAACAACAACTGGCACTGGGCACTAAGTTAGTAGGTTAGCCCCAAAAAATGATACAAAGTTGCTTGTAAATGTATATAATACATCCAAGATTGATACTATAATAGCATGGAACAATCAAAATTTATAGATATGTTGGAGACGTATCACTCCTTCACATGGATCTCTTTGGTCCTCCATCCTTCGATAGTCTTGGGCGGAGAAAATATTGCTTGGTGACTGTGGATGATGAAGGACATATGCCCTAGAGGCAATAATAAAGTTATTACTTATTTCCTCATATCATGATAAATGTTTATTATTCATACTAGAATTGTATTAACCGGAAACATAATACATGTTCGAATACATAGACAAACATAGTGTCACTAGTATGCCTCTACTTGACGAGATCGTTGATCAAAGATGGTTGAGTTTCCTAGCTATAGACATCAGTTGCCATTTGATCAACAGGATCACATCATTAGGAGAATGATGTGATTGACTTGACCCATTCCATTAGCTTAGCACTTGATCGTTTAGTATGTTGCTATTGCTTTCTTCATGACTTATACATGTTCCTATGACTATGAGATTATGTAACTCCTGCTTACCGGAGGAACACTTTGTGTGCTACCAAATGTCAAAACATAATTAGGTGATTATTAAGGTGCTCTACAGGTGTCTCCGAAGGTACTTGTTGAGTTGACGTATTTCGAGATTAGGATTTGTCACTCCGATTGTCGGAGAGGTATCTCTGGTCCCTCTCGGTAATGCACATCACTAAAAGCCTTGCAAGCAATGTGACTAATGAGTTAGTTGCGGGATGATGCATTACATAACGAGTAAAGAGACTTGCCGGTAACGAGATTGAACTAGGTATTGAGATACCGAGGATCGAATCTCGGGCAAGTAACATACCGATGACAAAGGGAACAACGTATGTAGTTATGCGGTTTGACCGATAAAGATCTTCATAGAATATGTGGGAACCAATATGAGCATCCAAGTTCCGCTATTGGTTATTGACCGTAAACGTGTCTCGGTCATGTCTACATAGTTCTCGAACCCGTAGGGTCCGCAAGCGTAAAGTTTGGTGACGATTGATATTATGAGTTTTTGTGTTTTGATGTATGGAAGGTAGTTCGGAGTCCCGGATATGATCACGGACATGACGAGGAGTCTCGAAATGGTCGATACATAAAGATTGATATATTGGATGACTATGTTCAGACACCGGAAGTGTTTCGGGAGGTTTCGGACATTTACCGGAGTACCGGGGGGTTATCGGAACCCCCCGGGGAGAATATTGGGCCTAATGGTCCTTGGTGGGAGAAGAGGAGGGGCGGCCGGGGCAGCCACATGCCCCCTCCCCTCTAGTCCGAATTCGACGAGGAGGAGGGCGGCGCCCCCTTCTTTCCTTCTCCTCCTCTCTCTCTTCCTTCCCTTCTCCTACTCCAACAAGGAAAGGAGGAGTCCTACTCCCAGTGAGAGTAGGACTCCCCCTTGGCGCGCCCTCCTTGGCCGGCCGCCTCTCCCCCTTGCTCCTTTATATACGGGGGCAGGGGGCACCTCTAGACACACAAGTTGATTTGTTGATCTCTCCCAGCCGTGTGCGGTGCCCCCCTCAACCATATTCCACCTCAGTAGTATCATAGCGGTGCTTAGGCGAAGCCTTGCGTTGGTAGCATCATCAACACCGTCATCACGCCATCGTGCTGACGGAACTCTCCCGCAAAGCTCTGCTGGATCGGAGTTCATGGGACGTCATCGAGCTGAACATGTGCTGAACTCGGAGGTGCCGTATGTTCGGTACTTGGATCGATCGGATCGTGAAGACGTACGACTACATCAACCGCGTTGTGCTAATGCTTCCGCTTTTGGTCTACGAGGGTACGTGGACAACACTCTCCCCTCTCATTGCTATGCATCACCATGATCTTGCTTGTGCGTAGGAATTTTTTTGAAATTACTACGTTCCCCAACAGTGGCATCCGAGCCAGGTTTTATGCGTAGATGTTATATGCACGAGTAGAACACAAGTGAGTTGTGGGCGATACAAGTCATACTGCTTACCAGCATATCATACTTTGGTTCGGCGGTATTGTTGGATGAAGCGGCCTGGACTGACATTATGTGTATGCTTACGCGAGACTAGTTCTACCGACGTGCTTTGCACATAGGTGGCTGGCAGGTGTCAGTTTCTCCAACTTTAGTTGAACCGAGTGTGGCTGCGCCCGGTCCTTGAGAAGGATAAAACAACACCAACTTGACTAAATATCGTTGTGGTTTTGATGCGTATGTAAGAACGGTTCTTGCTCGGCCCGTAGCAGCCATGTAAAACTTGCAACAACAAAGTAGAGGGCGTCTAACTTGTTTTTGCAGGGCATGTTGTGATATGATATGGTCAAGACATGATGCTAAATTTTATTGTATGAGATGATCATGTTTTGTAACAGAGTTATTGGCAACTGGCAGGAGCCATATGGTTGTCGCTTTATTGTATGCAATGCAATCGCCCTGTAATTGCTTTACTTTATCACTAAGCGGTAGTGATAGTCGTAGAAGCAATAGTTGGCGAGACGACAACAATGCTACGATGGAGATCAAGGTGTCGTGCCGGTGACAATGGTTATCATGACGGTGCTTCGGAGATGGAGATCACAAGCACAAGATGATGATGGCCATATCATATCACTTATATTGATTGCATGTGATGTTTATCCTTTATGCATCTTATTTTGCTTTGATTGACGGTGGCATTATAAGATGATCTCTCACTAAATTTCAAGATAAAAGTGTTCTCCCTGAGTATGCACCGTTGCCAAAGTTCGTCATGCCGAGACACCACGTGATGATCGGGTGTGATAAGCTCTACGTTCATCTACAATGGGTGCAAGCCAGTTTTGCACACGTAGAATACTTGGGTTAAACTTGATGAGCCTAGCATATGCAGATATGGCCTCGGAACACTAAGACCGAAAGGTCGAGCGTGAATCATATAGTAGATATGATCAACATAGTGATGTTCACCATTGAAAACTACTCCATTTCACGTGATGATCAGTTATGGTTTAGTTGATTTGGATCACGTGATCACTAAGATGATTAGAGAGATGTCTATCTAAGTGGGAGTTCTTAAGTAATATGATTAATTGAACTTAAATTTATCATGAACTTAGTACCTGATAGTATTTTGCTTATCTATGTTGTTGTAGATAGATGGCCCGTGTTGTTGTTCTGTTGAATTTTAATGCGTTCCTTGAGAAAGCAAAGTTAAAAGATGATGGTAGAAATTAGATGGAATGGGTCCGTAACTTGAGGATTATCCTCATTGCTGCACAGAAGAATTACGTCCTGGAAGCACCGCTGGGTGCCAGGCCTGCTGCAGCTGCAACTGCAGACATTGTGAACGTTTGGCAGAGCAAAGCTGATGACTACTCGATAGTTCAGTGTGCCATGCTTTACGGCGTAGAACCGGGACTTCAACGACGTTTTGAACGTCATGGAGCATATGAGATGTTCGAGTAGTTGAAGTTAATATTTCAAGCAAATGCCCGAATTGAGAGATATGAAGTCTCCAATAAGTTCTACAGCTGTAATATGGAGGAGAATAGTTCTGTCAGTGAACATATACTCAAAATGTCTGGGTATAACAATCACTTGATTCAACTAGGAGTTAATCTTCCTGATGATAGTGTCATTGATGTAATTCTTCAATCATCGCCAAAGAAGCTACAAGAGCTTCGTGATGAACTATAATATGCAAGGGATGAACAAGACAATTCCCGAGCTCTTCGCAATGCTAAAGGTTGCGGAGGTAGAAATCAAGAAGAAGCATCAAGCCTTGATGGTCAACAAGACCACCAGTTTCAAGAAAAAGGGTAAAGGGAAGAAGAAGGGGAACTTCAAGAAGAACGGCAAACAAGTTGCTGCTCAAGAGAAGAAACCCAAGTCTGGACCTAAGCCTGAGACTGAGTGCATCTACTGCAAGCAGACTGGTCACTAGAAGCGGAACTGCCCCAAGTATTTGGCGGATAAGAAGAATGGCAAGGTGAACAAAGGTATATGTGATATACATGTTATTGATGTGTACCTTACCAGAGCTCGCAGTAGCTACTGGGTATTTGATACTGGATCTGTTGCTAATATTTGCAACTCGAAACAGGGACTACGGATTAAGCGAAGACTGGCTAAGGACGAGGTGATGATGCACGTGGGAAATGGTTCCAAAGTCGATGTGATCGCCGTCGGCACGCTACCTCTACATCTACCTTCGGATTAGTTTTAGACCTAAATAATTGTTATTTGGTGCCAGTGTTGAGCATGAACATTATATCTAGATCTTGTTTGATGTGAGACGGTTATTCATTTAAATCTGAGAATAATGGTTGTTCTATTCATATGAGCAATATCTTTTATGGTCATGCACCCTTGAAGAGTGGTCTATTTTTGTTGAATCTTGATAGTAGTGATACACATATTCATAATGTTGAAACCAAAAGATGCGGAGTTGATAATGATAGTGCAACTTATTTGTGGCACTATCGTTTGGGTCATATTGGTATAAAGTGCATGAAGAAACTCCATACTGATGGACTTTTGGAATCACTTGATTATGAATCACTTGGTACTTGCAAACCATGCCTTATGGGCAAGATGACTAAAACGCCGTTCTCCGAAACAATGGACCGAGCAATAGATTTATTGGAAATCATACATACTGATGTATCTGGTCCGATGAATATTGAGGCTCGCGGCGGGTATCGTCATTTTCTCACCTTCATAGATGATTTGAGCAGATATGGGTATATCTACTTAATGAAACATAAGTCTGAAACATTTGAAAAGTTCAAAGAATTTCAGAGTGAAGTGGAAAATCATCATAACAAGAAAATAAAGTTTCTACGATCTGATCGTGGAGGAGAATATTTGAGTTACGAGTTTGGTCTACATTTGAAACAATGCGGAATAGTTTCGCAACTCACGCCACCTGGAACACCACAACGTAATGGTGTGTCTGAACGTCGTAATCGTACTTTACTAGATATGGTACAATCTATGATATCTCTTACTGATTTACCGCTATTGTTTTGGGGTTATGCTTTAGAGACGGCTGCATTCACGTTAAATAGGGCACCATCAAAATCCGTTGAGACGACGCCTTATGAACTATGGTTTGGAAAGAAACCAAAGTTGTCGTTTCTTAAAGTTTGGGGCTGCGATGCTTATGTGAAAAAGCTTCAACCTGATAAGCTTGAACCCAAATCGGAGAAATGTGTCTTCATAGGATACCCAAAGGAAACTGTTGGGTACACCTTCTATCATAGATCCGAAGGCAAGACATTTGTTGCTAAGAATGGATCCTTTCTGGAGAAGGAGTTTCTCTTGAAAGAAGTGTGTGGGAGGAAAGTAGAACTTGATGAGGTAACTGCACCTGCTCCCTTATTGGAAAGTAGTTCATCACATAAACCGGTTCATGTGATGCCTACACCAATTAGTGAGGAAGCTAATGATATTGATCATTAAACTTCAGATCAAGTTACTACCGAACCTCGTAGGTCAACCAGAGTAAGATCCGCACCAGAGTGGTACGGTAATCCTATTCTGGAGGTCATGTTACTTGATCAGGGCGAACCTACGAACTATGAGGAAGCGATGATGAGCCCAGATTCCGCAAAATGGCTTGAGGCCATGAAATCTGAGATGGGATCCATGTATGAGAACAAAGTGTGGACTTTGGTTGACTTGCCCGATGATCGCCAAGCCATCAAGAATAAATGGATCTTCACGAAGAAGACTAACGCTGATGGTAATGTTACTGTCTACAAAACTCGGCTTGTTGCGAAAGGTTTTCGACAAGTTCAAGGGGTTGACTACGATGAGATTTTCTCACCCGTAGCGATGCTTAAGTCTGTCCGAATCATGTTAGCAATTGCCGCATTTTATGATTATGAAATTTGGCTAATGGATGTCAAAACTGCATTCCTGAATGGATTTCTGGAAGAAGAGTTGTATATGATGCAACCAGAAGGTTTTGTCGATCCAAAAGGTGCTAACAAAGTGTGCAAGCTCCAGCGATCCATTTATGGACTGGTGCAAGCCTCTCGGAGTTGGAATATACACTTTGATGAGGTGATCAAAGCATATGGTTTTATACAGACTTTTGGAGAAGCCTTTATTTACAAGAAAGTGAGTGGGAGCTCTGTAGCATTTCTAATATTATATGTGAATGACATATTGTTGAGTGGAAATGATATAGAATATCTGGATAGCATAAAAGGATACTTGAATAAAAGTTTTTCAATGAAAGACCTCGGTGAAGCTGCTTATATATTGGGCATCAAGATCTATAGAGATAGATCAAGACGCTTAGTTGGACTTCCACAAAGCACATACCTTGATAAAGTTTTGAAGAAGTTCAAAATGGATCAAGCAAAGAAAGGGTTCTTGCTTGTATTACAAGGTGTGAAGTTGAGTCGAACTCAATGCCCGACCACTGCAGAAGATAGAGAGAAAATTAAAGATGTTCCCTATGCTTCAGCCATAGGCTCGATCATGTATGCAATGCTGTGTACCAGACCTGATGTGTGCCTTGCTATTAGTTTAGCAGGGAGGGACCAAAGTAATCCAGGAGTGGATCACTGGACAGCGGTCAAGAACATCCCGAAATACCTGAAAAAGACTAAGGATATGTTTCTCGTTAATGGAGGTGACAAAGAGCTATTCGTAAATGGTTACTTCGATGCAAGCTTTGACACTGATCTGGACGATTCTAAATCGCAAACCGGATACGTGTTTATATTGAACGGTGGAGCTGTTAGTTGGTGCAGTTCTAAACAAAGCATCGTGGCGGGATCTACGTGTGAAGCAGAGTACATAGCTGCTTCGGAAGAAGCAAATGAAGGAGTCGGGATGAAGGAGTTCATATCCGATTTAGGTGTCATACCTAGTGCATCGGGTCCAATGAAAATCTTTTGTGACAATACTGGTGCAATTGCCTTGGCAAAGGAATCCAGATTTCACAAGAGAACCAAGCACATCAAGAGACGTTTCAATTCCATCCGGGACCAAGTCCAGGTGGGAGACATAGAGATTTGCATGATACATACGGATCTGAATGTTGCAGACTCGTTGACTAAGCCTCTTCCACGAGCCAAACATGATCAGCACCAAGACTCCATGGGTGTTAGAATCATTACTGTGTAATCTAGATTATTGACTCTAGTGCAAGTGGGAGACTGAAGGAAATATGCCCTAGAGGCAATAATAAAGTTATTATTTATTTCCTAATATCATGATAAATGTTTATTATTCATGCTAGAATTGTATTAACCGGAAACATAATACACATGTGAATACATAGACAAACATAGTGTCACTAGTATGCCTCTACTTGACTAGATCGTTGATCAAAGATGGTTGAGTTTCCTAGCCATAGACATGAGTTGTCATTTGATCAACGGGGTCACATCATTAGGAGAATGATGTGATTGACTTGACCCATTCCTTTAGCTTAGCACTTGATCGTTTAGTATGTTGCTATTGCTTTCTTCATGACTTATACATGTTCCTATGAGTATGAGATTATGTAACTCCCGCTTACCGGAGGAACACTTTGTGTGCTACCAAATGTCACAACGTAACTGGGTGATTATAAAGGTGCTCTAAAGGTGTCTCTGAAGGTACTTGTTGAGTTGACGTATTTCGAGATTAGGATTTGTCACTCCGATTGTCGGAGAGATATCTCTGGTCCCTCTCGGTAGTGCACATCACTATAATACTTGCAAGCAATGTGACTAATGAGTTAGTTGCGGGATGATGCATTACATAACGAGTAAAGAGACTTACCGGTAACGAGATTGAACTAGGTATTGAGATACCGACGATCGAATCTCGGGCAAGTAACATACCGATGACAAAGGGAACAACGTATGTAGTTATGCGGTTTGACCGATAAAGATCTTCGTAGAATATGTGGGAACCAATATGAGCATCCAGGTTCCGCTATTGGTTATTGACCGGAAACGTGGCCCGGTCATGTCTACATAGTTCTCGAACCCGTAGAGTTCGCACGCTTAAAGTTTGGTGACGATCAGTATTATGAGTTTTTGTGTTTTGATGTACCGAAGGTAGTTCGGAGTCCCAGATATGATCACGGACATGACGAGGAGTCTCAAAATGGTTGAGACATGAAGATCGATATATTGGATGACTATGTTCGGACACCGGAAGTGTTTCGGGAGGTTTCGGACATTTATCTGAGTACCGGGGGTTTACCGGAACCCCCCGGGGAGTATATTGGGCCTAATTGGCCTTGGTGGGAGAAGAGGAGAGGTGGCCAGGGCAGCCGCGCGCCCCCTCCCCCTCTAGTCCGAATTGGACAAGGAGGGGGCGGTGCCCCCCTTCTTTCCTTCTCCTCCTCTCTCCTTTCCTTCCCTTCTCCTAGTCCAACAAGGAAAGGAGGAGTCCTACTCCCGGTGGGAGTAGGAATCCCTCCTTGGCGCGCCCTCCTTGGCTGGCCGCCTCTCCCCCCTTGTTCCTTTATATACGGGGGCAGGGGGCATGTCACGCCCAATATGCGACCCTATCCAAAAGGAACTCGAAGGTCCCACCAAGGATAGACCCGCATATTCGAACGCTTTTGCAAGGTGGATATCATTACATCAACATTACATAAATAGATGGGGATACATACAAGAGGCATACCATGCCACACGAATACAACATCACATATTACATAAGAGCAACATCCGACTACGGATGAAAACACAAACAGAAGCTCAAACGACATCCAACCTGCTAGCCCAGGCTGCCGACCTGGAACCTATCCCCTGATCGAAGAAGAAGCAGAAGATGAACTCAAGCAAGCAAGCATCGCTCTCGCGTCATGATCGTCACATAATCTGTACCTGCAACTGTTGTTGTAGTAATCTGTGAGCCACGAGGACTCAGCAATCCCATTACCATGGGTATCAAGACTAGCAAAGCTTAATGGGAAAGGAAGGGGTAAAGTGGTGAGGTTGCAGCAGCGACTAAGCATGATATGGTGGCTAACATACGCAAAAGAGAGCGCGAAGAGAAACAAGCGGAACGGTCATCAACTAGTAATGATCAAGAGGTGATCCTGAACTCCTACTTACGTCAATCATAACACAGAAACCGTGTTCACTTCCCGGACTCCGCCGAGAAGAGACCATCACGGCTACACACGCGGTTGATGCGTTTTAATTCGGATCTGGTGTCAAGTTATCTACAACCGGACATTAACAAATTCCATTCTGCCACATAACCGCAGGCACGGCTCTCGAAAGTTTATACCCTGCAGGGGTGTCCCAACTTAGCCCACGATAAGCTCTCGCGATCAACGAAGGATATTCCTTCTCCCAGAAGACCGATCGTCTCGAAATCCGGTTTACAAGACATTTCGACAATGGTAAAACAAGACCAGCAAAGCTGCCCGATCGCCGACAATCCCGATAGGAGCTGCACATATCTCGCTCGTGGCAACACCGGATAAGTCAAGCTACGAGTAAAACCAGACTTGAGTTTCCCGAGGTGGCCCTCAAGAAGTTGCTCGATTCGGACCAACACTTAGACAAGCACCGGCCCGGGGGGCTAAATAAAGATGACCCTCGGGCTCCGAAACCCAAGGGAAAAGGGCTAGGTGAGGCAAATGGTAAAACCAAGGTTGGGCCTTCTTTGGAGGAGTTTTATTCAAAGCGAATCGTCAAGGGGTCCCATAAATCACCCGACCGCGTAAGGAACGCAAAATCCGGGAACATAACATCGGTATGACGAAAACTAGGGCGGCAAGAGTGGAACAAAACACCAGGCATAAGGCCGAGCCTTCCACCCTTTACCAAGTATATAGATGCATTAATTAAATAAGAGATATTGTGATATCCCAACCAAAATCCTGTCCACCATGGAGCAATCTTCAACTTCACCTACAACTAACAACGCTATAAGAGGGGCTGAGCAAAGCGGTAACATAGCCAAACAACGGTTTGCTAGGAAGGGTGAAAAAGGTTAGAGGCTGACATGGCAATTTGGGTGGCTTGACCAACAAGAGATAGGTAGTAGGGCAAATCGATAGAATGAAGCAACTAGCATAGCAATGATAGTAGTGAGATCCAGGGTAGCAGTCATCTTGCCTGAAATCCCGCTAGGAAGAAGAACGAGTCCATGAAGAAGACGAACCGGAGTAGTCGGACGAATCCTCACAATCGCAACATTATCGGAACTAAGAAGCAACACCGGAAAGAAACAAACAACATGGTAAATGCACAAGCATGAACATGGCATGATGCACAAACAAGTATGATGCATGTTCGGTTTAATGAGGCATGGCATGGCAATTTGCAACAAACAATACTACAAGTTAAGTGGAGCTCAATATGCAACGAGTTGCATATTGACGAAACACCACAAGCAACTATTTAGTTCTCTCTCGTTTAAGCTACCCAACAATATTAAATGTTGTTAAACATGGCAAGAGGTGAAGCATAATTAAACTACCTATCTAGGCAAGTTTAAATGAGACCGGAACAACAAACAACAATTCCGGAAAATCCTCATATGCAATTTATGAATTTGCTACTGTTCTGCCCTAAAACATATTTTATTGCTGTTAAACAGGAAAATAAAGTGCACCATGTTAAACTAGGCATTTTTCCACCCCATATACATATAAAGAACATTTAATTCCGAGTTACTGTTATTTAGTTATGAAATAAATCATTTTAACATGGCATTTAAGAAAATTTAAACAAACAACATTTGAAGAATTTTAAACATGGATGAGAATGGCATATTATTAATCTACACAAAATTCTAAGCATTTTACATGTTTAAATCATTTTAATCCAATGCACGGTTTGTGATTTATTATATGCATGAACAACAAGGGAAAATCTGTAAAACTGCAGTTCTCTGGATAATATACAAAATCGCAGACGGTAAAAAAAACATATCAGGGCCGAAACTGCAACAGGCCAAAGGGCTAGCGGGGCCGCTGATTGCTCACCATGGGCCAAGCCCAGTCGGTGGAGAGGGGAAGCAGGAGGCTGGCGCGCTGGGCCTTAGCGCTGGAGGTCAACGCGCGGCTGGACCGAGCGACGCAGACGCTCGTTCGGCTGGAAAACCCTATTTGACGCATTTTGCGTCAAGTAGTCGGCGAATCGCACAGGCGGGGCGACCTAGCGAGCGATTGGGCCGGCCCAAGTATAGCGTAGGTACAGCTTTCACGTTCTAGTTTTTTTGACACCTGAAACAGTAGGAGAGGCTCCTACTGTATATATTAAATTAAAGTATCAAAAAGTTTATACAATGTCATATCCTTACATCCATAGCCATGATAAAAATAAGGTTATATGAAGGCAGCCTAAGTAATCACTAGACTATGCGGCAGAAAAGGACTGGATAAAAGTGGGAATGAATTGTTTGTGCTTCTCTTTAGATCTATGTATGAGTAAAGAGAAGTCCTCTTTGAATCTTCTTGCCCATGACCCAACCGTAGGGTCAATTCTTCTAAAGTGCTTGTTATTTCTTTCGTTCCACAAACTCCATGAAGCATATAAGAAAATCTCCATAAACATTTGGTTGTTCCATGCGGACTTCGCTTCCTTGATCCAGTTGAGTGGATCTCCATTAGCTGTCCAGTGAATATTCAAAGTGTCCCAATAGGCTGAATTGAAGTGGCAAGTAAAGATCATGTGTTCAATGGTTTCTTCCACATTGCTGCCACATAGGATGCAACCATAGTTGCCCCCGATGTTGTAATGCCTTCTCTTCAACATGTTTCTGGTGTTGAGGCGACCAGAGAGAAGGAGCCAACCGAAGACTTTAATTTTCATTGTGGCCGAAGATTTCCAGAGCCATTTGTAGGTAATATGGGCAGTGGCCTCATGGAAATAGAAATTATAATATCTTTTGGAAGTGTATATCTCAGAGCCCCACTCGTAGATCCAGGAATCCATGTCATCACCCTCACCAATGCCAACATGCGCTGTAATCTCCTGTAGATGGCGTAACTCATTGTGCGCTTGTACGGACAGTGGTAGGTGAAAGGTTTCATTGAGACTAGTGCACCCAAGAAAATCTCGAACAGAGATGTCTTCGAGTTTGGCATAGGAAAAAGCACGTGGGTGTGAATCAGCAAGGACATCGTCCAACCATAGATCTTTCCACATAAGTACAGTATCTCCTTTGGCAACGACCACTTTTGATATTCCTCTATAAATGGGAGTGAGTTTGAGCACATCCTTCCACCAGAACGATCCGCATGGATCAGAAGCGTGTGGAATTTTGTTATTGTAGTATGTGGTCCAAATCAAGTCAACCCACGGCAGATCCCAGTGATTATAGAATTTGTGGAGGTATTTCATGAGTAGAGCATCACTTTGGGTGTGTAAATCAAGAACCCCGAGGCCTCCACACTCTTTAGGTCTGCAAACCATTTGCCATGAAGCTAATGAGTTACATTTGTCCCCATCATCCGTTTTCTTGGTCCAGAGACATTGTCTTCTGATTTTGTCCAACAAATCAATAATTTTCGGTTGCAGTTTGAGTGTGCATAGTGCAAAGATTATAAGGGATGTGATTACCGAATTGAGCAGAGATAATTTCCCTCCATATGAGATCATTGACAGCGTCGCCGTCAGCCTTCGTTGAACTCCACAAACCAATGGCATGAGATCTTGTACTGTAGGTTTAGAAGTACCCATTGGCAGCCCAAGGTAAGTAAAAGGTAACTTTCCCACCACGCAGCCAAAAATTTGTGCAATATTTTGAGCGGTGGAGGCATCACAGTTCATGGGCACAAGAGTAGACTTGTGGAAATTAATCTTTAGACCAATGGAAGTGGCATAATCAGTAAGAATCGTTTTGACGAGAGAAGCTTGGTCCGGACACGCAGGAAGTAGCATGATAGTGTCATCGGCGTACTGAATCACCGGGTAGTCTGATTGGTTGGGGCGTTGAAAAGGCAGCTTAAGATCGTTTCTCCGAAAGGAGTCATTGATTTCCGCTTGCAATAAATCTGCCGCCAGGACAAAGATTAGGGGGGACAGAGGATCACCTTGGCGCACCCCACAAACACAATTAAACTGTCTGCCCGGGACACCATTAAGGAGCACAGAAGACTTTGCAGATGAGAAAATTGTTTTGATCCACCCCAGCCATTTATCATTGAAACCCATGTGTTTCATTATTTCCAGCATAGCATCATGGTCGATGGTGTCAAATGCTTTTGCAAAATCCAGCTTGAGCAGTACTATTGGCTGTTTAGAAATTGGCATTGGTATATGTACTCAAAAGCCCAAGCAATGCAGTCCTGAATAGACCTCTTTTTCAGGAAACCGTATTGGTTGCGGTGAATAATCTTGAGAATGATTTTTTGTAGTCTGTTAGCTAGAAGCTTTGTGATCACCTTAAGACAACAGTTAAGCAGAGTGATTGGTCTATAGTCATTAACTCCTTGTGGCACTGAAATTTTTGGTATGAGCGTGATGAATCCATCATTGATACTCTCCAAGTTGAGACCACCCTCAAAAAATTGATCACAGAGTGCATAGAAATCTTCCTTAATTATGTGCCAGCAGGTTTTGAGAAATGCCCCATTAAAACCATCCGGGCGCGGGGCTCGATCCGCGGGCATTTCTTTGATGACTAGATCAATCTCCTCCCTAGTAAATGGCACGGTTAGATCATCCAGCCCCTCAATTCTCTTGATAATGGAGGGAAGATCAAATTTCATCTCATGCGGAGAGGATGTGCCAAGCCTTTCTTTGAAAGAGTGATAGATGACAGATTCTTTGCTTGCGTGGTCATCTATTGTTGTTCCATCATTAAGGGTTAATGAGGCAATATTATTCCTCCTGTATCGTTCGGAGGCCATAGCTTGGAAAAATTTGGAGTTTTCATCCCCAAAATGAACCCATCGAATTGTGCACCGTTTCTTCCAATATTGTTGTTGATATGACAATAATCGTAGGATATGGGCTCTTAGGATAATCCTAAAATTAGCCTCAGGAGTTGTGAGCGGCCGTCTGTTCTCCAACGTGTCGAGGTCCGTTAGAGCCTTGTTGGAGTTAGTAATGGCTATGGACAAGCGGGAGATATTCTTGCTCCAATTTTTGAGGCCATACCGCAAGTGCTTGAATTTTCTACAAAGAATGGTTGCACTGTTGGTCGAGCGGACCGGCTTATCCCAAGCAGACTTTACCACCTCCATAAAACCAGGGTGTTTTATCCAGAAAGGCTCAAATCGGAAAAGCTTACTTCTAGGAATAGAAGTTTCAATGGAGACCACACACGGTATATGATCCGACACAGGCTTGCCTAGAGGTTTAACATCAGTGTTTGGGTATGAACCATTCCAGCTGCACGATGTAAAAAACCAATCAAGTTGCTCCAAGAGTGGATCCTGTTGCATATTACTCCATGTGTAAGTGCGGCCTTTGATTGGCAGTTCAACGAGAGCCTGTGTACGTATGAAATCATTGAACGTAATCATGTCATTAATGCTCCCTCCCGGTTTGTTACGATTGTCAGGGCTGCGGATGTAATTGAAGTCACCGAGTAGGAGCCAATCCTCATTAGCAGGTATGTTTAATGATAATAACCAATTAGTGTAGTTAATACGGGGATCGCCTTGACACGGGCCATAGATGTTCACAAGTGTCCAAGATTGGGAGGACTGTGTTGATTGAAATTTAATGATCAGGGCAAAATCTTCCGATGCAATAACCGTACCAGAGAAAACCGAACTGTTCCAAATAATAGCAATTACACCCGAAGCCCCATGTGAGGGAACAAAAGAAAATCGGTCAAACCGACGGGGACAACAAGATTTGATGAAAGCATTATCGATCATAGGCTTCTTAGTTTCTTGCAAACATATAACCGAACAACCACTAGCATTGATAGCATTAGAAAGTGCTAAATGTTTATCACCAGAGTTTAACCCACGAATGTTCCAACATAACACATTCCAATTGACCAAAAGACCCATAAAGCTAAAGAACCAGCGAATTAGGCCGAGGACGAAGACCCAGCCTCCTTGGACTCCAAGAGCGCAGCTTCAGTCAGTTCTTCTGGAGGGATGGCGCATTTTTGGACACCCACCTGCTGGATTACCTGAATGGGAGTTGGGGGTGGTATTTCCTGGTCAGCCTCAGTGTCCAGCTCTCTGATGATCACCGAAGATGGAGCAGTAGGAATGTGGCGAGGTTTGACCTTTGAGTGCTTCTTCTTGGTGTCAGTCAGAGCATGGACCCTAAACCCATCATATTTATTGGATCTAGCGCTATGACAAAGAGAGACTGCACATTCAGGTGCCTGCACTTTTCCACGATGAGAGGAAGCTCCTCCCTCAGTCAGAGCCACATCAGAAGGTTGCAGAAGCAGAGAGCTTGAGCTTCCCTGGAGCAGAGCCATGGAGTTATCAGACGTAACGGTTGCAGGAACAGACCAGGAGTGCACCATAGAAATACAGTCCTCATTATCCCTAGTGATCTGTTCCCCAGCAGTAATCAAAATAGAATCATTGTCGCGGCTAACTTGGACATGAACTTTCAAGCAGTCCCTAAAACCCAGGACCGAGCTCCAAGGGCCAAAAGTGGCCATAACAGGCTTAATGGCAGTCCATAGGAAATCATTGATCTATCTCACCGGCCGGGCCGAGTGGAAGAGCATAGAAGCCATCAAATTCCCATGGTGGGACATGGTGAAATGCAGACCAGAGTTATTCAGAGAAAGATCCAATGTGATAGAATCTTGCTGTTGCATTACAGGAACCAAGGAGGTACTGGCAGTGTTATCAAAGTTACCTCTCCAGAGATTATTGAGAACATTGACAGGCACAAGAACAAACCCATCAGAACTGACAGAAGATTCGGAACTGCTGTGCCAGGATATGGAGTCATTCCAAGCCATTGCAGGGCTATCTAGCAGATTATTTTCAGGTAAAATTCCATCAGAAACCCGAAGTCCTTCAGCAGCCAACCATGCCTGAAAATTGTACACAGCAGGAGGTGGAGGAGCTGGCCAGGCACCCCATTGCACCTGAAACTGAACCTGCTGGTCCACTTGCACATTGTCATTGTCCTGATTGGCCTGATGCATAGCGTGATCAGCAGCAACATTCTGAGCCATCCAATTGTGCGGCTGGGCTTGGTAGATTTGCTCAGCAGTCATCCCTTCACCAAACAGAGGATGTGGAACACCATCATCAGGAGGTGGGTCTTCCCCAGCGGGTGGAACTTCAGGTAAGTGTGCATTCCAATCACTACTACGTAACATAGTTACCGCAATCGTCCAGCAATGCCTAGCACCTCCAATTTGCCTCATCACAATGCTCTTAGGGACCAATCTAAGATGAATGACCCTGTCCTTTAGTAGCACAAAACGCCTATCACTCCTGGGATTATGCCATTCAATGAGAGTACCGAATGTATCCACAGACTTATGCATGTAATGCTGGGTTCGGTAGTCATATGGAAATCCAACATACAAGATCCAAATCTCCAGGCCAAAAGTGGTAAGCCTCATGTTAAGCGCAACGTCATGAGGAACAAAAGAGATCACCGTGTGTTCATCAGCTTGCATCTCATCTAGTTCAAAGGTGGTTCCGACAACAGTATCTCTAACGAGGGAGTCCTCAAAACCAAAAATACCAATCCCTAGAGGGTGATCCTCAACTTCAGTGGGGAAGAAATGAGACTCATGGAGCAAACCTTGGATGGTATCTCTGAGGGCTTCTTTCTGATGCTGCGGGATGAACCTATTGGCCTCAGCAATGGCCAAGAAGTCGTGGCGCAGGGGAGGCACCGCACTGACCACCATGTCCGCTCTCACTCTCCGATCAATCGGGCCAAGCTCCACCGTCATGCCTTGCGGCAGGTAGGGGACGATGTTGATGGGGAAGTTCGCCATTGTTGGTGGAGGAGGGAGGGGCAGAGCATGCGCAGAGGAGAGCATGCTCGGCGAGGTGGAATGCGTATCGGCAGGGGGTATGGATTGATTGTGTAGCCAATTTTCTTTGTTGGAGCGCCGCCCCTGAAGACAGGATGGTGACACGTGTCCAAGGCAGCCACAAATATCGCAAGGAACGGCGGGGGATTGCTTGGGTCGAGCAGGGAGGCGTAGAGTAGGTAACTGAGGTAAATGTTGGCTGGAGGAAGGAATCCGTGCAGCCCCCGATTTGACTGGACCAAAATCAATTAGCCTCCCATTCCCCAAGTTGGCCGTGGCAGTGCGGCTAGTAGAAGGCAAGCACGGTAATGATTCCATCTCAAAATAAGGATAAATAGGATTCTTGCCTTTGAGAGTCTTGTCAAAATTATTCGCTGCTCCAGATGAATGAAGATCTGATTTCTTAGCATTCTTGGGCTTCCAAATATAGTGCTTGGCCTTAGGATCAAAACAGGTGCGCTTGGTGTGGCCCAAGAAGGAGCAGGCCTCACATTTTAAATAGGCCGGGCATTGGAAAAAAAAGGTGAGATTGTGACCCACAAATATAGCAGGCCCGTGAGAATAATTGCGGCCCAGAGCCCACATCCTAGCCGATGCTGGGCTAGATAGAATTCACCGTACTAGCGGTGGGACAGCAGCAATTGTCATTAAGACAAATAGAACAAATCTCACCTGGACATGCAGAGGCCAGGTGGCCAAGCGATTTACAAGAGGAGCACAAATTAAGCCTCCCGTAAATGTAAACCAAGGTAGGGACCGAAGATAGGGACCAGATATTGGCAATATGTGTATCAGAATAACCAAAATGACGTTGGTCCAAAATATGGAAGAGCATGAAATTCGGAATATTGCTCCATGCGTGCTCCTTAAACCGACAGCCTTCAAATCTGTAATTAATATTCCGTATCCCAATGGCCTCATTATTCCCCGTAGTAATTGGTGATTTGAATTTCCCAAAGATGATGGCCGAAGACAAGGAATGTTGTTTAATGCCCTGACTAACTGTCTGTCTAGTTGTCGGTCCTGGAAAAACCTGTTCCGGCGACTGATCTGCCGGCGGTGAGCCGTCCGGCGACTGATCATTGCTGGAAACCAAACCCTCCATAGGAGAGAAACCAAATTTAGATAAAATCGGACTTGATGTGAACGTAGGCATGTCATGCTGTGTAGAGAACTTGTATTTAAACTTGATAGCAATAGGAGAACGAGCAGCCACCTCTGGAATATGAGAATCAAGGTGCCAAGATGAATCCGTTGTCAAAATGCCATTATTGTTCTGCCGAAAAAGACTAAAGTGACAAACGAAATCCGGCCAAACTCTGTCCTTGAGACCATAGATATAATGCCCAACTTTATTCGAAGCCACAGAAAAACGAAATCTTCTTCCCTCGATATGTGACACATTAAGTCCAGAAGGAAGGCCTCCAATACAACATTGGAGTGCAATAGCAACCGAATCATCATTGAGAGGGAAACTTGCCGAAGAGAAATGCACCACCAAGAAGAACTCTTTGTTCGAACCAGAAGGAGAGAAATGGACAGTAGAACCAAAACGTCGACGCACCTGAGCTACCACGGCAAGGCCGAGGGAAAAATCCCAATGCAGAAGACCTTCCATGATCGTCTAGATCGAACAGATCAAAAATTTCCATGGTTGGATGGTGGGTCGTGGAGGGCAGGTGGAGGGGAGGAGAGGAGGTGGGAGGAGGTGGGAGGAGCCATTTCTCTCTATGGTATTTTCACGTTCTAGTTTTGGGAAACTTCTAGACCATTCCCAGCCGGTTTTTACTAGTTTTGGGAACCTTCTAGAAGTTCCTGAACTGGTTTTTTATTTTTTATTTCTATTTTTAGTTTTTCCATTTTCTTGTTTTTTTTTCTGTTTCTTTTTTTCTCTTTTATGTTTCTTTTTTCTGTTTTATCGTTTCAATTAGATTTTCCTTTTAAATGTTTTTCGATAATTTAAAGTTTTGTTCAGATTTCAAAAAAGTTCCTCCTTTGAAAATTTGTTCCAGATTCACAAAATGTTTCAATTTCAAAAGTTGCACACGAATTTCCAAAAATGTTCCTGTTTTCAAATTTTGGTCAAAATTTCAAAAAATGTTCAGGAATTCGAAAAAATGTTCCTTCTATAGAAATAATTCACAATTTGCAAAAATTCTCATGGTTCAGAAAATGTTCAGCAATTTCCAAAGATGTTCGTGATTTCAAAATTTGATCAGAATTTCTAAAAATGTTCATATTTTAGAAAAATGTCCATCAAAAGATTTTCGCACTTCCAATTTTTGTTAGGAATTTCGTGAATTGTTCCATTTCCTAAAAAATGTTCACAATTACAAAAAATGTTCGCGGCTTCAATTTTTTTTGATATTTCATAAATTGTTCCATTTTCAATTTTTTGTTCACAAATTAGAAAAATGTTCGTAGTTGCAAAATTTGTTCTAAAATGAAAAAAAATGTTTGCATTTCGAAAAGTGTTCAAGAATTTCAAAAAATGTTCGTGGTTTCAAATTTTTATTAGATATTTCTTGAAATGTTCCATTTTTCATATTTTTGTTCACAAATTCAAAAAATGTTTGTGGTTTCAATTTTTTATTAGATATTTGTTGAGATGTTCCATTTTTCATTTTTTTGTTCACAAATTCAAAAAATGTTCATGCTTTCAATATTTTTCTTGGCATTGTATGATATGTTCAATTTTGAAAATATTTGTTCAAAAGTTTTAAAAATGTTCGTTGTTTAGAAACTTGTTCGGAACTTCATAAGTTGTTCACAACTTCAAAAAATGATTCAGGTTTTTCAAAAACATTTTCTGCAATTTCAATTTTTCTGATCACATATGCAAAAAAATGTAAGCGTACATGCATTGTACGGACACTTTTCAAAATCTAAACTTTTCAGAAAAAAATGTGTGCTTATTTTTTTAAGATGCCCACTAGAGTAACTAATTCTGGCTTGCTATAGATCATTCCGGTTGTAGGTGCATTATAAGTTCTTTTAGTTTCGTTTACTACCAGGAAAGCTGGCGGCTGGAGTGGCTAGGAGCGCTCAGTCGCAAGCTCTCGGTTGCCAGTTCGATTCCGAGCAACGCGCCCGACTCGATTTTGCTTTCCTTTTTCCGACATGGTACAGCTGAATGGGCGGCCAGTGAGGCTCCTCCCCGTCGCCCCATGCCAATTTGACGCAAAGAGCGTCCAATAGGGGCTCCCCGTTCTGCTCGCACTGAACAGGGGCGGCGCTGGTCGTGAAGCAGGGGATGCAGGGGCGATGGCCGTGGCCGGACTTGGCGACGGGGACGCGCAAGGACGAGCAGATCCGGTCGGAACGGGGTCGGCTGCACCGCTGCAGAGTGCTCCTGGGGCTCCACAAGCTAGGGCGGTCCGGCGGGGATGCGGGACCCGGGCGGTGCGAGGCGAGGCTCCAAGCGGCGAAGGGCGCTGCAAGTGGACGGGCATCCATGAGCTCGTGCAGGAGAAGGAGGGTCGAGGAGGTCATGCGGTGGCAGCTTCGAGGCGTCGGAACTCCCTGTACGAGCAGACAGAGAGAGAGATGTGAGGGAGAGGGAGAAGAATGGAAGGAGGGAGAAGAGGAGAGATGGGCGCGAGGCTCATCTGGTGGTCAACGACGATGGCGCAGGACAGCGTCGGGCACGGGATTGGGGTCCAGCAGTGGTACAGGTCCATGGCGCGGGGTGGGGCATGGAGGAGCTCCTCTCCTCCGGATCGAACTGAAAGGAGAAGGCAGCGGGGCGCTGGTCTCTGACGAGGCCGGTCGAAGGCGTCGGCCTCAGGCAGGGGAGCTCGGGCTCCTGGAACGAGAGGGGCGTGGGAAATCTGGCGCCATGGTGCTCTGCTCCCCGGCGAGCTCAGGCGAGGTCAAGGGGATCCATGGGCGCGTGGGGCTGCTGGAGAGGTGGAGTGGTGGATCGCTGGTGATTGGCTGATGGCTGAAATCGAGGAGAGGCGGTGGCAGCTGCGATCTGGTTGGGAGGGATCCCGATGTGGAAAAGGACTGGCGGCGGCGGCTGGGAGGATGGGATAGGGCTCCTAAAATCTAGGGTTAGGCAGGTAGGTGGTCTATATATAGATAGAGGAGAAGGTTTAGGGTCTCACCGATTTAGATCCGACGGCAGAAAAAAAAGGCTAGAGAAAACAAATAAGAAGCCGAAGATATTTAGGGGATGATTGGAGATGATCCGGATTCATCGGTGATGACTGGCCGGGTCGGGTTTGGGGAAGATTCGGACATGGTTGTGAAGGTGGTTGGTGGCAGGCAGAGTGGTAGGTGGTTTGACAAGAGGAAATCGAATGCCCGGTTGGTCTCGGAACGGTCAACAAGGCAAGGGGGAACGCATCAACTACGAGCGGATGCAAGTTTTATGAAAACATGCGGATGCAATGCGTATGATGCTATGAGATGAGATGCATGACATGAACAAAAAGCAAAACAAAAGACAAGAACCCAACCACGGAGGAAATACCACAACACATAGCCGGAAAAGGCAAGAGTTGGAGTTACGAATATGGAAAGTTGTATCCGGGGTGTTACAGGGCACCTCTAGACACACAAGTTGATCTGTTGATCTCTCCCAGCCGTGTGCGGTGCCCCCCTCCACCATATTCCACCTCGGTAATATCCCAGCAGTGCTTAGGCTAAGCCCTGCGTCGGTAGCATCATCAACACCGTCATCACGCCGTCGTGCTGACGGAACTCTCCCGCAAAGCTCTGCTGGATCGGAGTTCGTGGGACGTCACCGAGCTGAACGTGTGCTGAACTTGGAGGTGCCGTACGTTCGGTACTTGGATCGGTCGGATCGTGAAGACGTACGACTACATCAACCGCGTTGTGCTAATGCTTCCACTTTCGGTCTACGAGGATACGTGGACAACACTCTCCCCTCTCGTTGCTATGCATCACCATGATCTTGCGTGTGCGTAGGAATTTTTTTGAAATTACTACATTCCCCAACAGATGATTACTCAAGATACACTTGGGTATACTTCTTCAAGAGGAAGAGTAATACCCAGCAAACCATCGTCGACTTTGCAAATGAAGCTCAACGTCAACATGATGCAAAGATATTGATGATCCGAAGTGACAACGGCACTGAGTTCAAGAACTACACTCTGGATGAGTTTTTAGTGATGAGGGGATCAAGCATCAACAGTTTGCACCTTATACCGCTCAACAAAATGGTGTGGCAGAGAGTAAGAATTGGTCATTGATGAACACGGCAAGGACCATGATGGCGGAATTCAAATCTTTGTACAACTTTTGGTCCGAAGCCATCAACAACGCATGTCATGCATCCAATCGGCTCTACCTTTGCAAAGGCTTGAACAAGACTCCATATGAGATACTTACCGGCAACAAACCCGACCTCAAGTACTTCCGGGTGTTCGGGTGTAAGTGTTTAATTCTCAAAAGGGTGTTTATTTGTCCAAATTTGAACCTAGAGCTCAAGAGGGCATATTTGTTGGTTGTGCTACAAACTCTCATGCTTACATTCTCCTAAACAAGTCCAATGGACTCATTGAGGAGACATGTAATGTGGCGTTTGATGAAAATAATGGCTCCCAAGTGGAGCAAAGTGGTCTTTCAGTCTTTGTGATGTAGGTGATGAAATTCCTCCCCAATCGATAAGAATGTGATTTGGTCAAATCCTCCCCATTGAGGAACCCCTTGTGGCCGAAGGAGAAGGACAATGTTCTACGCAAGTGGAACCATCAGCAACACTATACCCGCACGCTTCCGAAGAACAAACAGAAGGCCCTCAACCAAGTGAACAAGATCAAGGGCAAGATCAACCTCATGATGATGGTGATACACCAAGTGATGCCCAAGATAAAGTTCATGACTACGAGCAAGCTCAAGATCATGAGGTTGCTCAAGATCAAGAGCAAGCTCAAGACGATGCTAAAGATGATCAAGATGATGGTCCTGAAATGCCTATGGAGGAGCTATTGGAGCGCCGAGCCACCAAGATTGCTTCGAAGCTCAAGCATTAACAACATGTCAGGGAGAATGACCTTGGAAGCTTGAGAAAGGGGGTAACCACTCGTAAACAATTAACAAACTTTTGTGAACATCACGTGTTTGTTTCTTGTATTGAACCCCAAAAGGTACATGAGGCACTCGAGGATTCGGATTGGCTTCAAGCCATGCATGATGAACTCAACAACTTCCAGTGCAACAAGGTGTGGCAATTGGTGACAAGACCAAAGGAGAACCATAATGTCATTGGAACCAAATGGATCTTCAAGAACAAGCAGGATGCAAATGATGTTTTCACTCGCAACAAGGCAAGATTGGTAGCACAAGTCTACTCCCAAGTCGAGAGGATCGACTACGGTGAAACCTTTGCTCCCGTTGATCGCCTTGAATCCATTCGCATGTTGCTTGCATATGCATCTCATCGTGATTTCAAGTTACAGCAAATGGATGTGAAGAGTGCATTTCTTAGTGGTCCTCTTAATGAGGTTGTATATGTCAAGCAACCCCCGGGTCCGAGGATCCCAAGTTCCTCAATCATGTATACAAGCTCGATAAGGCACTCTATGGCCTTAAACAAGCCCCACGTGCGTGGTATGAGCACCTTACCGAGTTATTGCAAGACCAAGTCTTTGAAATTGGGCAAACGGATCCCACTCATTTCACGAAGAGGGTTAAAGGGGACTTGTTCATATGCCAACTATATGTTGATGATATTATTTTTGGTTCTCCTAACAGAGCTTTCAATGATGAGTTTTCTGCACTCATGACCGAGAAGTTTGAGATGTCTATGAGGGGAGAGTTGAAGTTCTTTCTCGGGTTCGAATTCAAGCAAAGAAGAGAAGGAACATTCATCAACCAATCCGAATACACCCAAGACATGCTCAAGAAATTCAAGCTAGATGATGTCAAGCCGGTCAAGACTCGAATGCCAACCAAATGCAAGATCGACATTGATCCGAATGGTAAACCGGTGGATCAAAAGGTATATCACTCTATGATTAGATCCTTGCTTTACCTTTGTGCATCTAGGCCGAATATCATGTTGAGTGTAGGAATTTGTGCTTGATTTCAAGCCGCACCTAAGGAAAGCCACTTTGTGGCGGTCAAGCGAATCTTTTTATATTTGGATCATACCCCAAACTTTGGCTTATGGTACCCCCAAAGGAGCAAGCTTTGATCCCATGGGTTATTTCGGACTCGGATTGGGCGGGAGACTGTGTGGAGAGGAAGTCAACTTCTGGAGGGTGACAATTCCTTGGTCGCTCCTTGGTAAGTTGGTCTTCGAGGAAGCAAAATTGTGTGTCTCTCTCCTCCACCGAGGCCGAGTATGTAGCAGCCGTAAGTTGTTGTGCACAATTTCTATGGATGAGGCAAACTTTAAAGGATTACGGTGTCACTTGTGACAAAGTGCCTATTCTATGTGACAATTAAAGTGCCATCAATATCTCCTACAATCCGGTGCAACATAGCAAGACGAAGCACATTGAGATTCGTCATCATTTCATCTGGGATCACATCAAGCATGAAGAGATTAAGATTATCTACATCAACACTCAAGAGCAACTAGCGGAATTTTCACAAAGCCTTTGGATGAAGCAAGATTTCGGAGTTAATGCATGAGCTAAATATCATTGATTCGAGTAATGTGGATTGAATCTAGGCACACCCCACCAAATTCATCATGATTATCTTATTCCAGATGTAGACATGGACATAGGGGGAGTGTTGTTCTCTCAATGAATTCTCCCTCCCCCAATGATGCATAAATTGATCAAGTCTTTCACATTAGCCATTTTTATGGCACCTGTGCTTCAAAGATGAGATTTGGTCATGGGCCCAAGATTAAAATCTTCACGGTGCCATACCAATTGACTCAAACATAGGTGGCTTCGGCCACCACCCTCTCTCCTTTAGAGGTGTTTGCTCGTGCTGGTTTGATTTGGTTTTATCTAGTCTTTAGCACTTTGTTTGTACTTTGAGTCATTCCAAGTTTTTCCTCTTTTTGTTTGTCTATTTAAACTTGCATTGGTACGCGTCGGTGCTATACAAACGGTTTTTAACCCCTTTCCACGATGGCGTTCGTAACCGTCGCCAAGTGAGTGACTGTGATAGGGGGGTCCTTCCCACACGACCCAGAAATTGTCGAGGATATGCCCTCCTGGCACACACGCTCGACAAAATGAGGTCGTGTGCGACCGGCGAGCGCTCAAATACGGTTATATGTACAGTAGTTCAAAAAAAAAATTCAATTACACAGGCGAAACCATTTTCGGTCGTAAGTACATCCCACACAGTCGGCTCCCGCTAAACGTTTCCATTCGTATGTACATTCTACACAATCCATCCAAGGAATACATTTCCGTTAGTATGTACATCCCACACAGTTAATCCAAGAAGTACCAAACGTTTGTGATGCGCACAACATCACAAACAGTCAATAATTTCGAAGCGTGTGTGATAAGGTGACTATCGCAAACATTTAATAAGAAAGAACTGTGTGCGATGTTGTTGTTAATCGCACACGTTTTTTCTTAGCTGATCGTGTGTGCAGTGGAGATTGATCGCACATGTTTTTTTCCTGGCTGATCGTGTGTGCGGTGGAGATTGATCGCACACGTAGCGAATCCTAGAAACATGTCTGATCTCCACGTCTATCGCAGGCGTTTCGCTTTTGCAAACCGTGTGCAGTGTAATCCCTAATTAATCCCTAATTTAAAAATCACATGTTTTGAATTTGAAAGTAGGCAATCACTTATTTCATATCCAATCGTGTTTATTACAAATATAGGTTCAACCACGAATGCATAATTCGATGCACAGGTACATATACTGAAGAACTACAGAAGCACCAAGTAAAGAATGATGAACCATAGTTGTACTAAAGACTGTAAAGAGAGAGGCGAAAGACATTCTGGTTGCTGGAGAAGCTGAAGCGGAATGCCCATATTGTGCCCTCCTCCATGCGTAATGCACGCACGACTCTAGGCCAACCCCTTGTGATGGTTGCCCGTCCATCCTTCACTATCTTTGATCTCTACTACACAACCTTCTTCTTGTAGACGTTGTTGGGCCTGCAAGTGCACAGGTTTGTAGGACAGTGGCAAATTTCCCTCAAGTGGATGACCTAAGGTTTATCAATCCGTGGGAGGCGTAGGATGAAGATGGTCTCTCTCAAACAACCCTGCAACCAAATAACAAAAAGTCTCTTGTGTCCCCAACACACCCAATACAATGGTAAATTGTATAGGTGCACTAAATCGGCGAAGAGATGGTGATACAAGTGCAATATGGATAGTAGATATAGGTTTTTGTAATCTGAAAATATAAAAACAGCAAGGTAACTAATGACAAAAGTGAGCGTAAACGGTATTGCAATGATAGGAAACAAGGCCTAGGGTTCATACTTTCACTAGCGCAAGTTCTCTCAACAATAATAACATAGATAGATCATATAACAATCCCTCAACATGCAACAAAGAGTCACTCCAAAGCCACTAATAGCGGAGAACAAACGAAGAGATTATGGTAGGGTACGAAACCACCTCAAAGCTATTCTTTCGGATCGATCTATAAAAGAGTTCGTACTAGAATAACACCTTAAGACACAAATCAACCAAAACCCTAATGTCACCTAGATACTCCATTGTCACCTCAAGTATCCATGGGCATGATTATACGATATGCGTCACACAATCTCAAATTCATCCAACCAACACAAAGTACTTCAAAGAGTGCCCCAAAGTTTCTACCAGAGAGTCAAGAAAACGTGCGCCAACCCCTATGCATAGGTTCATGGGCGGAACCCGCAAGTTGGTCACCAAAACATACATCAAGTGGCACGTGATATCCCATTATCACCACAGATAAACACGGCAATACATACATCAAGTGTTCTCAAATAAAGACTCAATCTGATAAGATAACTTCAAGAGGGAAACTCAATTCATCACAAGAGAGTAGAGGGGGAGAAACATCATAAGATCCAACTATAATAGCAAAGCTCGTCATACATCAAGATCGTGCCATAGAGAGAACACGAGAGAGAGAGAGAGAGAGATCAAACACATAGCTACTGGTACATACCCTCAGCCCCGAGGGTGAACTACTCCCTCCTCGTCATGGAGACCGCCGGGATGATGAAGATGGCCACCGGTGATGGATTCCCCCTCCGGCAGAGTGTCGGCGAAGGCTCCAAGATGGGATCTCACGGATACAGAAGGTTACGGCGGTGGAAATGGTGTTTCGTGGTGCTCCTGGATGTTTTCGGGGTACGTAGGTATATATAGGAGGAAGAAGTACGTCAGTGGCCGCCCGAGGGGCCCACGAGACAGGGGGCACGCCCTACAGGGGGGGGGGGGCGCAACCTCCTGTCTTGTGGCTTCCTCAGAAGCTTCTTGACTTGCACTCCAAGCTCTCTGGATCACGTTCGTTCCAAAAATCACGGTCCCGAAGGTTTCATTCCGTTTGGACTCCGTTTGAAATTCCTTTTCTTCGAAAATACTTAAATAGGCAAAAAAACAGCAATATGGGCTGGGCCTCCGGTTAGTAGGTTAGTCCCAAAAATAATATAGATGTGTAAAATAAAGCCCATAAACATCCAAAAGGGGTAATATAATAGCATGGAACAATCAAAAATTATAGATACGTTGGAGACGTATCAACAATCCCCAAGCTTAATTCCTGCTCGTCCTCGAGTAGGTAAATGATAAAAACAGAATTTTTGATGTGGAATGCTACCTAGCATAATTCTCAATGTAATTTTCTTTATTGTGGCATGAATGTTCAGATCCAAATGATTCAAAATAAAAGTTCATATTGATAAAAGAAATAGTAACACTTCAAGCATACTAATCAAAGTAATCATGTCTTCTCAAAATAACATGGCAAAAGAAAGTTCATCCCTACAAAATCATATAGTTAGGCTATGCTTCATTTTCGTCACACAAAGATGTTCCCAACTTCTATACCCCCGATGACAAGCCAAGCAATTGTTTCATACTTAAATAATCTCAAACTTTTTCAACCTTCATGCAATACATGAGCGTGAGCCATGGATATAGCACTATGGGTGGAATAGAATATGATGATGGGGATTGTGTGCAGAAGACAAAAAAAGGAGAAAGTCTCACATTGAGGAGGATAATCAACGGGCTATGGAGATGCCCATCAATTGATGTCAACATGAGGAGTAGGGATTGCCATGCAACAGATGCACTAGAGCTATAAATGAATGCTCAACAAAAGAAAACTAGTGGGTGTGCATCCAACTTGCTTGCTCACGAAGACCTAGGGCATTTGAGGAAGCCCATTGTAGGAATATACAAGCCAAATTCTATAATGAGAAATTCCCACTAGTATGAAAAAAGATAACTTATGAGACTCACTATATGAAAAACATGGTGCTACTTTGAAGCACAATATATGAGACTCACTACATGAAGAACAAGGTGCTACTTTGAAGCACAAGTGTGGAAAAAGAGATAGTAACATTGCCCTTTTTATTTATTTTCTTTTTCCTTTTTTTCTTTTTTTTTCTTTTCCCTTTTTTTGGGCCTTTCTTTTTTTTCTTTTGGCCTTTCTTTTTTTTCTTTTTTTCTTTTTGGGCAATGCTCTAATAATGACGATCATCACACTTCTATTGATTACAACATATGAATTACAACTCGAAACTAGAACAAGATATGACTCTATATGAATGCCTCCGGCGGTGTACCGGGATGGTGCAATGAATCAAGAGTGACATGTATGAAAATTATGCATGGTGGCTTTGCCACAAATATGATGTCAACTACATGATCATGCAATGGCAATATGACAAAAGTAAAGTATGGAACGGTGGAAAGTTGCATGGCAATATATCTGGAATGGCTATGGAAATGCCATAATAGGTAGGTATGGTGGTTGTTTTGAGGAAGATATAAGGAGGTTTATGTGTGATAGAGCGTATCGTATCACGGGGTTTGGATGCACCGGCGAAGTTTGCACCAACTCTCAAGGTGAGAAAGGGCAATGCACGTGCATCAAGAGGCTAGCAAAGGTGGAAAGGTAAAAGTGCGTATAATCCATGGACTCAACATTAGTCAAAAGAACTCATATACTTATTGCAAAAATTTATAAGTCATCAAAAATCAAGTACTATGCGCATGCTCCTAGGGGGATAGATTGGTAGGAAAATACCATTGCTTGTCCCCGACCGCCACTCATAAGGATGCACAAGCCAGGTACACTTCATGTTTCAAATTTGTTACACAACTTTAACCATACGTGCATGCTACGGGACTTGCTAACTTCAACACAAGCATTCTTTAAATTCATAATCACCCAACTAGCATGACTTTAATATTACTATCTCCATATCTCAAAACAATTATCAAGTATCAAATTGATCATAGCATCCAATTCACTTCCTATGATAGTTTTTATTATACCCAACTTGGATGCCTACCATTCTAGGACCAATTTTATAACCATAGCAAATACCATGCTGTTCTAAAAGAATCTCAAAAAGATATAAGTGAAGCATTAGAGACTAGCAATTTCTTCAAAATTAAGACACCACCATGCTCTAAAAGATATAAGTGAAGCACTAGAGCAAAAACTATCAAACTCAAAAGATATAAGTGAAGCACACGAGTAAATGACAAACTACTCCAAAAAGATATATGTGAAGAACAATGAGTAGCTAAATAATTATGTAACTATGTGAAGATTCTCTCTCTCATTAAAGAATTTCAGATCTTGGTATTGTATTCAAACAGCAAGCAAAACAAAATAAAATGACATTGCAAGGATAGCACATCTCATGTGAAGAAGCAAAAACTTAGGTTCAACCGATACTAACCAATAGTTGTCAGAGAAGAAAGGTGGGATGCCTACCAGGGCATCCCCAAGCTTAGATGCCTGAGGCTTATTGAAATATTATCTTGGGGTGCCTTGGGCATCCCCAAGCTTGAACTTTTGTGTCTCCTTAATTCCTCTCATATCATGGTTTCTCTTTTTATCAAAAGCTTCATCCACAACAAACTCAACAAGAACTCGTGAGATAGGTTAGTATAAACCAATGCAAAACCTTATCATTTTATACTATCACAAATCGCTAAAATTATTATTCAACATTGCATACTAAATGCCTCTGCATATTTAATATTCCTATCCTCAAATAGAATCATTAAACAAGCAAACATATACAAACAATGCAACCATAACAGCAATCTGTCAAAACAGTATAGTCTGTAAAGAATGCAAGAGTATAAATACTTCCCTAACTCCAAAGATTATGAAATAAAATTCCCACTGTAATGAATTTATCAGAGCTCAATATGCAAAAAGTTTCAACATTATACCATTCTCTGACTTTTCTAGGGAATTTTTGCAACAGCGGTAAACTTTCTGTTTTCAAACAGCAACATGTATACTAGCAAAATAAGCATGGAAAAGGCTATCCTTGAATTTTTTATTGAAACTAAAGATGCAAAACATTATTATAAATAACAGAAAGCAAATACTAACAAAAGAAAATGATGCTCCAAGCAAAACACATATCATGTGGTGAATAAAAATATAGCTCCAAGTAAAGTTACCGATGAACGAAGATGAAAGAGGGGATGCCATCTGGGGCATCCCCAAGCTTAGGCTTTTGGCTATTATTGAATATTATCTTGGGGTGCCTTGGGCATCCCCAAGCTTAGGCTCTTGCCACTCCTTATTCCATAGTCCATCGAATCTTTACCCAAAACTTGAAAACTCCACAACACAAAACTCAACAGAAAACTCGTAAACTCTGTTAGTATAAGAAAATAAAACCACCACTTAGGTACTGTAATGAACTCATTCTAAATTCGTATTGGTGTAATATCTACTGTATTCCAACTTATCTCTGGTTCATACCCTCCGATACTACTCATAGATTCATCAAAATAAGCAAACAACACATAGAAAACAGAATCAGTCAAAAACAGAACAGTCTGTAGTAATCTGTATCAAACGTATACTTATAATATTACCTCATGTGCGGCCGTTATTTAAAATTTTACCTCATGTGCGGCCATTTATGAAATCTGAGAGTTGGACAGTCATCGGCTTCTGCCCCCACGTAGCTAGTACAGGGGTGTTTGGGATAAACCTAAACACTCTTTATCCAAATTTTCGGTCCTTTATGGAGGTGTTTATCGCGACGAACAAGGCAATCGGGCTATACAACTTTATTACCCTCACTTAGCCATAGGAGTTCTACAATTTTAAATTTTGGCGTAGCCCCTGGTATTCAGAAGGCCAAAGTTGGGGCTCTATACACGCCTAATCGGACGAAAACCGATTCCTCGCATAAAGCGGAAAAAATCTCTAGCGATTTGAAAACCTCTTGAACAGCTGACCAGCTCTCGCCGCATCATGACAGTCAGTTTTCGGCTTTCTCTACTGAGACGCTCGTCTAGAAGAACCGGGACACAATCGCAGTAGTTCTCCCTTTACTACCCTAGCCGATATAGCGGAACGTAGGGCAGCAAGCACAGGAGCCGCGCAACCCAACTATTGACCAAAGACATGATTCGGAGCTGATGCATATAATGCTATAAGTTCGGGGGTGCCGAACTATACTATAGAAGTGTTCGGACTTCCTTGCCGTGTTATTGGGTACAATGAAGCCCCTGGCGATTTAAGGCGTACCAGAATGTACGGGTGCAATTGAAAAATAAATGGACAAGAAAAAATTTAAGTAATGGGCAAATGCTGCAGATTATTTTTCATTGTAAGTTGATTGATACATCAAGGCGTATCTGTACAAAGTAGTGCAATAAGAAAATAAGGCTATTTAACATGCCACAACCAAGAGCAAGCTGTGTGCGGGTATTTAAAACAAGTATGACAATCGTTAGCAAAGACCACCTAGGTATTCCCTTGTACGTCCGAGCCCCTAGATTTCTTGCCGTATCCGTCCTACTACGGGTCCGATGAGCAGGTTTATCAGAAAAGGCCTTGAGAGGTGAAAAAACATGAAAGAAAGAGAAAAAGTGAAGGTATGCGGATGAGGAGTGGTTGAGCCGCATTGTGGGCCGCAGTCTAGTTGTGCCTCCGTCCATGCCCATGGTATTTTAAGTGCGTATTTGTGTATGCGCGACACGAATTTCGCCACTTTATTAGGGCTGGGACGACAGCCGGATTGCTAGCAGAGCTCTGGATGAGCCGGATGGTCCTGTTGCAGATTAGCGCGGACCCGCTTAACAGTGTCCGGGGGCTTTATTGCCGACCCTAAAGGTAGGCATAGTGTGACACCGCATTGAAATGGGCAAATGCGGTTCATCCGAGCAGTGCATGATAACCACTGCGGAAGGAGACGACATCGAAAGGTAGCTCTTCGCTTCGAAAATTATCCGGGGATCCGAAGACCACTTCCAGTGTGATTGAGCCCGTGCAGCAGGCCTCTACACCTGGTATGACACCTTTAAAGGTGGTTTTGGTGGGCTTGATCCTTGAGGGATCAATACCCATTTTTGTGCACTGTATCCTAGTAAAGCAGGTTCAGGCTACTACCACCGTCCATGAGGACGCGTGTGAGATGGAATCCGTCAATGGCAGGGTCAAGCACCAGTGTGGCTGAACCGTCGTGATGGATACTGGTCGGATGGTCCCTTCGATCGAAGGTGATCGAACAGGAGGACCATGAGTTGTATTTTGGGGCGACTGGCTCCATCACGTAGACACCCCTAAGTGCGCGCTTCCACTCCCTTTTGGGGATATGGATAGCGTATATCATATTCACCGTTTTCACATGGGGAGGAAACTTCTTCTGTCCCCCTGTGTTCGGTGGCCGGGGTTCCTCGTCGTCTCACTTTGTGATCCCTTTTCCTTGTTTTCTACATTTAACTTGCCGGCCTGTTTAAAGACTCAACATTCTCTGTTGGTGTGATTGGCTGGTTTATCAGGGGTGCCGTGGATTTGACATGGATGATCGAGTATGCGGTCCAGACTGGACGGGCTCGGATTATTTCTTTTAAATGGCTTTTTCCGCTGATCGGGCTTAGAGCCACCGAATCCGGCATTGACGGCCGTGTCTTCGGCGTTATCACCATTATTTCGACGCTTGTGTCTGTTGCGTCGGGGCTTGCCATTGCTATCTCTGGCTTCAGAAGTGCCAGGTTTACTTGAGGTGTTGTTGCTATGAGCTAGCCAGCTATCCTCGCCCGCACAAAAGCGAGTCATGAGCGTCGTGAGGGCTGCCATGGACTTCGGCTTCTCTTGGCTGAGGTGTCGGGTGAGCCACTCGTCGCGGATGTTATGCTTAAAGTCCGCTAGGGCTTCTACATCCGGACAGTCGATGATTTGGTTCTTTTTAGCTAAGAACCGAGTCTAGAATTTCCTGGCTGACTCTCCGAGCTGTTGGATTATATGACTTAAGTCATCAACATCCGGAGGTCGGACATAAGTGCCCTGGAAGTTGTCGAGGAAGGCATGGAGATCATCGCTGCGGGCCATATGTATATGGAGAAGGAAGTCCTCGATCCATACCGCGGGATCTGTTGTTCCATCATATGATTCAATGTTTACGGGTTTAAACCCTTCTAGGAATTCATGCTCCATTACTTCATCAGTGAAGCAGAGGGGGTGTGCGGCACCTCTGTGTCGGGCTGTGTCCGGACGTAGCTCGAATGGAGCCGGTCTATGGTATTCGGCCCGGACAGGTTTGTGCTTGTTATATCCGGCTTGGCGGCCGTCGTTGCACGTTGGGGCGCACCCCCGCGATCCGTAGATCGATCTGGTTTGTCCTGCTCTATTTTCCAAATCGTACCGCAGGTCATGTGTGTATCCCCGAGCTGTTGTGTTTGTATTTGTTCGGCGAGGCAGTGCCGGCTGGTGCTCGTGCTGAATTGTCATTTTATCTCGGCCACGTGGTGGGCGATCAGCCGCATTATGTGCTGGTAGTGCCAGCTTCGGCGCCTCGTCATCAAATTGAGTTAGCAATTTGTGTCCGGGTAACTTTTTGTTGGGCGTTCGAGTCCGTATTCCTCGGCTGCCAGGACCTCAGTACATCTATCAGTGAGCAGAACTTGATCAGCTCGAAGCTGCTGCTGCTTCTTCTTCAGGCTTTTTGCAGTGGCTATAAGCCGGTGCTTGAAACGCTCCTGCTCAATGGGATCCTCAGGCACAATAAATTCTTCGTTGCCGAGGCTCACCTCATCCTCGAAGAGGGGCATGTAGTTGTTGTCCTCCGAGTCGCCGTTCACGGCCTGTTCATCGGGGCTGGCTCACCCGTCTTCCCGTTCAGCCTGTTCGAAACTTGGCTTGCTGGGGTCTTTATTGTCTTCGGCATCATCCGGAGTGCTATTCTCTCTTATGCCGGTATCGCTAGTTATACCATGGTGTGATTTAGAGCGGCGTCGCTGACGTTGATGCTTAGACTGCTTCTCAGGAAGTTTGTCCTCAACTGGATCTTTTATGTCATTGCCATTGTCTTCTTTGGGTGTATCCACCATGTATATGTCGTATGAAGAGGTGGCTATCCAGCGCCCTGTGGGCGGTGGTTCCTGTTCTTCTCCGGCATCGTTGTCCATACCATCGATGTCTTCGGAGTCGAAATCAAGCATGTCGGTCAAATCGTCAACAGTGGCTATCAAGTGGGTGGTGGGTGGGTAACCAAGTTCTTCGTCGTCTGCTTCCCACTCAAGCCGGACATAGTTCAGCCAAGAATCTCCTGACAAGGAGAGGGACTTTAATGAGTTTAACACATCGCCTAAGGGTGAGTGTTGGAAGATGTCCGCGGAGCGATACTCTAAGATCGGCGCCCGGTCGGATTCGATGGGTGCGGATACACGCGGTTCGGAGCCTATGGACGGAGACGAGTCCGAGATTTCGATGACACAGGCCTCGTTGGAGGTCAAATCTATGTTCGGCTCGAGCGCCGCTGAGTCCACAGCTTCCGGGTCGAGGTCGAGCCTCCTGTCCTCGGATGGCGTGCTCTACTCTGGATCTAGAGCCAGTGCGATTACAGGCACAGTCTCCTGCACACAGTCTAATGACAGATTTAGATCATGTTCATCATGGCGACAGGGCGCGGCTGTCATGGGCTCGAATCCGTCGAAGATCAAGTCTCCGCAGATGTCGGCAGTGTAGTTCAAGTTTCCAAAGCTGACCTGATGGCCAGGGGCATAGCTGTCGATCTGCTCCAGATGGCCAAGCGAGTTGGCCCGCAGTGCGAAGCCGCCGAATACGAAGATTTGTCTGGGGAGGAAAACTTCACCCTGGACGGCGCTGTCGTGGATGATTGAAGGATCCATCAAGCCTTATGACCACGACACAGTGGAACTCTCAATGAAAGCACCAATGTCGGTGTCAAAACCGGCGGATCTCCGGTAGGGGCTCCTGAACTGCGCGTCTAAGGCTAATGGTAACAGGAGGCGGGGGACACAATGTTTACCCTGGTTCAGGGCCCCTCGATGGAGGTAATACCCTACTTCCTGCTTGATTGATCTTGATGATATGAGTATTACAAGAGTTGGTCTACCACAAGATCGAAGAGGCTAAACCCTAGAAGCTACCCTATGGTTATGATTGTTGTTGTCCTACGGACTAAACCCTCCGGTTTATAGGGACACCGGAGGGTGCTAGGGTTACACAGCGTCGGTTACAGAGAAGGGAATCTTCATATCCGAATTGCCAAGCTTGCCCTCCACGCAAAGGAGAGTTCCATTCGGACACGGGACAAAGTCTTCTATCTTGTATCTTCATAGTCCAATAGTCCGGCATACGCATATAGTCCGGCTGTCCGAGGACCCCTTAATCCAGGACTCCCTCAGTCCCCACTCATCATATAATTTTCCAGGAATTGAAATCTCTAATTCTAACTTTTCTTCTAAGGCTTTCAACATAGCTTCTACAATATGTTTTGTAAAAGCCTTATTTTGTTCATATGTGTTGGGTGAATTTAGCAAGGATTGTAACATTCAATCAAAGAACAACTATCATAATTAAAGTCTTTGTAATCCAAGAGAGTGGGCACATCACTAGTTAACGTTTTTACTTCTCCAAACCCACTTTTATCAAAAATTTCAACAAGATTTTCATCCTCCGAACTATGGGAACGCCTTCTAGCTAAAGTTGACTCTTCTTTGGTCCCCTTATCATTAGGTTTAATATTACTAAACAAAGAATCCATATAAGAAACACCAATCATGTTAACATCTTCATCATTACTACAAAAAAAATTGGGCGGAATCGCCTTTTCTAAAAATTGCCGTTCAGCTCTTAGCATAGAGGTTCTCTTATTACTCTCATCCATGGAGACAAGTAAAGCTTTAATTGATTCATTGATATCAATTTCGGGTGGCAAAATTTTAATCTTAAGATTTTCCACATCATGTGTAATTCTATCAATGCTCCTAGACATATCATCAATTTTACTCAATTGTTCTTCTATCATAGTGTTGAAAACTTTTTGAGCATTAATAAATTCTTTGATATTATTCTCAATGTCATAGGGCATCCTGCTATTATTATAAGAATTACCATAGGAATTGCATTAATTATTGGAGGAACTTCTAGGGAACGGCTTAGGACTGAAATTACCCCTATAAGCATTATTATTAAAGTTATTTTGTGAGACAAAATTCACATCTACGGGATCATTATTTTGCTCAATCAAGGTAGACAAAGGAACATCATTAAGATCAATAGGAGCATTTTTACTAGCAACCAATTTCATAAGTGCATCAACTTTATCACACAAAGTACTAGTCTCTTCAACAGAATTAACCTTTTTACTAGTAGGTGCTCTTTTGGTATGCCATTGTGAATAATTTGCCATGATATTATCAAGTAATTTAGTGGCTTCCTCCAAACCCAAAGTAATCTTCATAAAAGTTCCACCCGTGGCGCAATCTAAAAGATTTCTAGAGACAAAATTCAATCCCGCATTAAAAAATTGTATGATCATACACAAATTTAAACCATGAGTAGGGAAATTTCTTAGCATTAGTTTCATCCTTTCCCAAGATTGCGCAACATGTTCATGTTCAAGTTTCTTGAAATTCATAATTTGATTTCTAAGGGAAATAATATTCGTGGGAGGAAAATACTTAGTAATAAAATCATCTTTGCACTTATCCCAAGAATTGATACTATTTCGTGGCAAAGAGGAAAACCAATTTTTGGCACGATCCCGCAAAGAGAATGGAGATAATTTTAGTTTTACTATATCATTGTCTACATCTTTTTTGTTTTGCATATCACAAAATTATACGAAAATGTTTAGATGGGATGCGACATCCTCACTAGGATTACCGGAAAATTGGTCTTTGATAACAAGATTCAATAAAGCGACACTAATATCATAAGATTCCGCAGTAGCGGCAGGAGGAGCAATCAGAGTACTAATAAAATCATTATTATTTAGTATTAGAAAAATCACGGAATGTTGTATTTTATTGAGACATTATGACTACGCAAACAATATCACAAGCAAATAAAATATCAAACAAGAAAAAGGCAAACAAAAAATATTTTTGTATTTTTGTAAAAGAAATAGAAGTGGGGGAGATTAAAACAAGAGGTAGATGGCAAAGATGTAAATATCAAGGAGACGAAAGTGTATGCATAGGTACTTGATAGATGTTGATGATGTCTCCCTGGCAACGGCGCCAAAAATTATTCTTGCTACTTGTGAGCTACGTTGGGATTTCCTCGAAGAGAGGATGATGCAGTACAGTAGAGATAAGTATTTCCCTCAGTTATGAAACCAAGGTTATCAATCCAGTAGGAGAACCAGGCAACACTATGTAAATAACACTTGCACACAAACAACAAATACTTGCAACCCAACGCGTAAAGGGGTTGTCAATCATTCAACGGTTACGAGCAAGATTAAATTGTATAGGTTTTGATAGATAGATTAAACAAAAGTACAAAATAAAATAAATATAATAAAATTGCAGCAAGGTATTTTTAGGATTTTTATATGATAAAAGATAGACCTGGGGGCCATAGTTTTCACTAGAGGCTTCTCTCGAGAAAATAGGATACGGTGGGTAGACAAATTACTGTTGAACAATTGATAGAAAAGCAAATAATCATAACATTATCCAAGGCAATGATCAAACATATAGACATCACATCCAAGATTAGTAGACTGAAATGATTCTGCACCTACTACTATTACTCCACACATCGACATCTTTCCAGCATGCATCTAGTGTATTAAATTCATGGAAAACAGAGTAATGCATTAAGCAAGGTGACATGATGTAGACAAGATAAACTCACATATAAATAAACCACATCTTTTTACCCTTAATAGCAACGATACATATGTGTCATGTCCCTTTTTGTCACTGGGATTAAGCACCACAAGATCGAACCCATCACAAAGCACATCTTCCCATGGCAAGATAAATCAATCTAGTTGGCCAAACCAAACCAATAAATCATAGAAGAAATATGAAGCTATATTAATTATGAATAAAAGAGTTCAAAGAAAACTCAAATAATATTCATGGATAGATCTGATCATATGCTCACAACTCATCTATCGGATATCGGGTTCCGGCAAAACCCTCAAGGTTCGAACTCTGGGGTGCGCACGAAGATCTTCTCCCTACTGATCCACGCCCCAAAACCTCGCCGTGAATCTAAGCTAGCACGATGAACAACACAAGGGACACAAGATTTATACTGGTTCGGGCCACCATTTTGGTGTAATACCCTAATCCAGTGTGTGGTGTGGTGGATTGCCTCTAGGGGCTGGTGATGAACAGTACAGAGGAAGAACTGCCTCACAAGGGGTGTTCTTGAGCTGGTGCGGTGTTCTCCTAGGGAAGGATCTCATCCCCTCTACTGTAGTGGCTATCTCTATATATAGAGGCCCTGGTCCTCTTCCCAAATATTGAGCGAGAAGGGAGCCAACAACGGCCATTTTGAAGGGGGACAACTAGTACAAGCTATCCTGACTAAAGGTGGTCTTCGATTGCCAAAGGCACTGGTGATGACGCCGTCATGGGCTCGATGGTGAAAGTGCAACTATCCCTAGGTGGTTTTGGTAATTAATAACAACATATATCTCATTGAGCTAATTCTATTCCAAGACTATTATTTTAGGAAAGCTCAATGAATGGCATGGCATGGATGATGAAAGTGGATCCCTCAAAATACTAAGGACAAAGGATTGGCTCAAGCTCAAAAGCTCAAGACTCTTCATTTTACATTTTGGTGATCCAAGATCACATTAAGTCTATAGGAAAAGCCAATACAATCAAGGAGGGATGAGGTGTTGCTTAACGAGCCTCTTGCTTCATGTGCTTAGTGATATGCTCCAAAACCCTCAACTACTTTCCCACATCAACCAATGACCTAAACCCAAAGCCAAAATCGGTCACACCGATACTTCCTATCCGGCGCCTCCGATTCCAAAAGTCATAGCCACTGCCACAAACCCTAAGCAAATTGGTCTTACCGATAGGGATCTCGGTCTCACCGAGATGGGGTTTCAATCTCTCTGTTTCCCTTCGTAACATTTCGGTCTAACCGAAGTAAGCGATCGGTCCCACCGAGATTGCAATGTAAACTCTCTGTTTCCTTTTTGTAACATTTCGGTCTCATCGAAAAGAGCAAATCGGTCCCACCGAGTTTTCCTGACCAACTCTCTAGAAAGCTTATTACCAAATCGGTCTCACCGAGTTTGTGTAATCGGTCTTACCGAGATTACGTTATGCCCTAACCCTAACCGAATCGGTCTCATCGAGATGCATGTCAGTCCCACCGAAAATCACTAACGTTCACTAGGTTTACTAAATCGGTTCGACCGAGTTTAACAATTCGGTCCCACCGAGCTTGGTAAATTGTGTGTAAGGTTAGATTTTGTGTGGAGGCTATATATACCCCTACACCCCCTCTTCATTCGTGGAGAGAGCCATCAGAACGAACCAACACTTCCAACTTACCATTTCTGAGAGAGAACCACCTACTCATGTTGAGACCAAGATATTCCATTCCTACCATATGAATCTTGATCTCTAGCCTTCCCCAAGTTGCTTTCCACTCAAATCTTCTTTCCACCAGATCCAAAACCTATGAGAGAGAGTTGAGTGTTGGGGAGACTATCATTTGAAGCACAAGAGCAAGGAGTTCATCATCAACGCACCATTTGTTACTTCTTGGAGAGTGGCGTCTCCTAGATTGGCTAGGTGTCACTTGGGAGCCTCGGACAAGATTGTGGAGTTGAACCAAGGAGTTTGTAAGGGCAAGGAGATCGCCTACTTCGTGAAGATCTACCGCTAGTGAGGCAAGTCCTTTGTGGGCGACAACCATGGTGGGATAGACAAGGTTGCTTCTTCGTGGACCCTTCGTGGGTGGAGCCCTCCGTGGACTCGCGCAGACGTTACCCTTCGTGGGTTGAAGTCTCCATCAACGTGGATGTACGATAGCACCACCTATCGGAACCACGCCAAAAACATCCGTGTCTCCAATTGCGTTTGAATCCTCCAAACCCATCCCTTTACTTTCTTGCAAGTTGCATGCTTTAATTTCCGCTGCCTATATACTCTTCGCATGCTTGCTTGAATTGTGTGATGATTACTTGACTTGTCCTAAAGTAGCTAAAATCTGCCAAACTCTAAAATTGGGAAAAGGTTAAGTTTTTATTGGTCCAGTAGTCTAATCACACCCCCTCTAGACATACTTCAAGGTCCTACAAGTGGTATCAGAGCTTTGGTCTCCATTTGCTTTGATTTCCATAGCTTTTGGTGGTCATAGCCTTGGTTTCACAACCTAGGAGAGTATGGCGTCTAGCAAGGGAAATTATCACCGTAGAGGTCCCTACTTTGATGGTACTAATTTGCTAGTTGGAAGCATCAGATGAAAATGCATATTCTTGGACATAACCCCGCCGTTTGGGCAATTATTTGTATTGGATTGCAAGGTGAATTTTTTGATGTGAGAGAACCGAACCGTGAAGCTAATGCGGAAGAATTGAAGATGCTGCAATACAACGCTCAAGCTTGTGATATCATCTTCAATGGATTGTGCCCCGAAGAATTCAACAAAATCAGCCATCTTGAGAATGCAAAGGAAATTTGGGATACTTTGATTGATATGCATGAAGGTACCGAGTCCGTCAAGGAATCCAAGTTGGATGTGCTCCAAAGTCAGCTTGACAAGTTCAAAATGAAGGATGGTGAAGGTGTCGCTGAAATGTACTCTAGGCTTGCTCTTATCACAAATGAGATTGCCGGCTTAGGGAGTGAAGAGATGACCGACAAATTCATCATCAAGAAGATTCTAAGAGCATTTGATGGAAAGTATGATACCGTGTGCACATTGATTCAAATGATGCCAAACTACAAAGATCTCAAGCCAACGGAAGTCATTGGAAGAATTGTTGCTCATGAGATGTCACTCAAGGATAAGGAGGAACTTCACAACAAGTCAAGTGGTGCCTACAAAGTCTCAAGTGAAGCCCCCACATCATCAAGTGAGAAACAAACCTTCAATGAAGAATTGAGCTTAATGGTGAAGAACTTCAACAAATTCTACAAGAGTAGAAGCAAAGAAAGAAGCTCCAAATCAAGGTCTTACAATGACAAGAGATCTTCTAGTCGAGAGCGAAATTGCTACAATTGTGGGAGACCCGGACACTACTCCAATGAGTGTATGGCACCCTTCAAAAGAAGAGAAGACTCTCCAAGAAGAAGGAGCAAAAGAGAAGAATCACCACCAAGAGAGAGAAGGAGTAGAGATGATCGTTATGAACGAAGACCCTCACGGAGAAGCAAGGATTCGGAAAGGAAGGACAAGTCATCAAGGAGCTACACAAAACGAAGACATCAAGCTCATGTTGGTGAATGGGTTTCCGGCTCCGACTCTGATAATCACTCTGAGAGAAGCTATCACTCCGACTCTGAATATACTCAAGATGAAGGTGTTGCCGGTCTAGCACTTGTGTCAACCAACTCCTACGACATATTTGATTCACCAAATGAAGGTGTTGGAAGATTCTTCATGGCCAAAGGTCCAAAGGTAACACATCCCGAGTATGTTGATTTCAATAGTGATGAGGATGACTTGCTTGTGGATGATGATTTACTTGTTGACAACTCTAGTGATGAATACTATGATGAAACGTCAATTAAACATGCTAAACAAGATAAAACGAATGACAATGATAAGGAGAAGATTGAGCTTCTAAATAAAGATTTAAACTCTCTTAAGTTAGCTCATGAAACTATCTATGAAGATCATCGAGAACTTTTAAGGGCTCATGAGAAGTTACGCTTTGAAAAGCTCAATCTTGAGCAAGAGCATGAGTTCTTAAAAGCGCTCAATGATGATCTCCGCAAGAAAAGTTCTTCTTACATTGTCAAGCATTTACTCTTATCTACTTACATGCCTCAAGTCAAGTCTAGTAACAAGTACAAGAAAGATCCTTCCTCTAGTAGTAACAATAATAATGTCAAATCCAATATTTTTGCTTCTAGTAGTTCTCTTGATTCCACTAATGATTCTCTTAGCCAAGTTACACTTGAGCAAGAAAATAGCTTATTGAAGGGAATTATAGAGAAAGGTGTTTACAAGAGCCTTGCCGGGAGTAAGCAATTCGAGGAAATTGTACGCAAGCAAGGAAGGCACCGGAAGAATCAAGGTGTTGGATTTGAACGAAAGTTCAATGCCAATGGAGTTGAGTGGGAAGAAGATCAATACCCCAAGACGAAGTTTGTTCCTCAACAAGAGAAGTATGATTCTACTTCCTTCAAGGGAACACAAGCTCAAGATGATCTTCCACCACAAGACCACAAGAACAAAGGCAAGGACAAGCTTCAAGAAGAGATTGATGCATTTGAAGAAGCACCTAAAGCCTCGTTCAAGTGGGTCCCCAAGACTACGTCAAGTTCTACTTCATCTAGTACAACTACAACTCCAAGGATTCCCATCAAGATGATGTGGATCCCGAAGAAGAAGAACTAGAGAGTTCTTGAGGGTGACTCTACCAACATTCTTCACTCATATCATTTTGGCAAGAACAAGTGCAACCAACTTCCACATCTTGCACTAGTTCAAGGAGTCACAAACCCTCATGTTGGTAAGACAAGGGACAAGGTAACCTAATGATTTCATGGACATCATCTTGTGTGTGCATCACTCTATGTCTATGGATATTCTTGTTTGTTCCTTGTGGGGCTAACCCATGTAGGTAAGTTGAAAGTGCAACTCACTCCAAAGGACTGCTCCAAATGATCTACATCAACATTGAGCATCTACATCTTCAACACCTACATGAAGTCATCATCGACAAAACCCAAGGTTAGTTCATCCCTCTAAGGGGGGATCTCACATCTTGGGGGAGCTTAACTCTAAGAATTGAGTCAAAGCAACTCTAATGGTGTGAACACATTAATGCATTATGTAAAAGTGGTAACCCCACTTGAGCTTAAACGATGAGTATGACCTATGATCAAATGTTCTCATTTGACTCCTAAGTCAATATACTCATATATAGATGACCTAGTCATCGCCAATTGTTTGATAGATGCTAGAATTGGTTGTGCATGCTTTGCCACATATTTCATTTGCTATCTTATTGTGTGAGCATGTTGGTGCATATTTTACACATTCAAGGACATCCACTTGTTGTTTTGATTGTTTGGTTTCTTTTCTTTTTTGCCAAGTGGATGGACAAGAATGCCTAAGAACATTCTTTAGCTATCTATGCTTTTCTCATCTCAAACTCTATTCATGCTACATCACAAAATTTGATCAAGTCAGATTTGAACCACTCTGTGTGAGGAGCACTCGGAGTCCCCGATTCGTCATAGACTTAAACTTCCAAAACCTCTTTGTGATTCTTGGTCTGACCGATTCTTCCATTTCATTCCTACCGAGATCACCAAGTTGATCTGAGTTTTCAATCTCGGTGCAACCGATTTGAACTTTTCGGTCTCACCGATTTCTTCAGAATCGAACACAGTTATGCATCTCGGTGCCACCGAGTTGTTCCACTCGGTCACACCGACAGGGTCGGGCTATATATAGCCACGGGCAAAAGTTTGAAAATTTCTCTGAAACCCTCGTCCGTGCAATAGCTCGCTCTACCATTGTGGTCTCCAGATCGTCTCCTCGCCGCCAGCAGCCTCCTGTCGCTGGTCTTCGCCGCCGTCAACGGAATTTGTCCCCGCCGTTGCCGCCGTAGCAAGTCCACCGCCAAGTTAGGGTATGGACTTGATACTTTGTGCTATCCACGTATGATTCCTAGCACATTGTTTTCATATTGATTTTTGCCACGATTGAGATTCTTCTATCCAGCCAAAATAGTCCATAGATTAGATGCGATTCAAATTTTTAGGGTTAGGTTTCCGCCGAAACCATCTCGGACCCACCGAGTTGAAAAACTCGGTCTCACCGATTTGGCTTATGCCATTGCACTAGTGACTCTAGGTCTGACCGAGAATTACTAATCGGTGCGACCGATTTGAGGATTCTGTGAAACCCTAGCAGTCTCGGTGCCACCGAACTCAAACTCGGTCCAACCGAGATCATCAGTTTAGGTTCCAAAACTGCTTCGGTATCACCGAGTTTGAAAATCGGTTGATTCGAAATGCTTTCTGTGGAAAACTAAAACTGAACTTTTGAATCATTCTTTTGGAAAAATCTCTGAATTTTGTGATGCTCATCTATTCTATCTCATCTATAACTCTTCACGTGGTCAAGAATCAGCTTTTGCAGATGTCCGATCGTGTGACAGCGAGCAGTCGGAAGAGCAGATGGACTTGAGTGAAGGCACTAGTCCCTTAACTTCAGATGATGGGAGCAGAAGTACTCCTAGCAACTTGCCTACGGCTGCTACTAGGCAAAGGAGGAAAAAAACTTCAGATTCTGAGGATGAAGATTACAAAGCTGAGGAAGATGAGGCCACTTCCAAGAAAGTGGTGCTCAAGAAAGAATATGGCTCTGCTCAAAGCACAAAACCAGGTCTAAAGAAGAAAGTTCCTGCCAAGAGAACTCCAATGCCAAAGGCCAGGAAGTCCACTCAAGTGCCAGCTCAAGCTCAACCCAAAGAGGCACCTGCAAGGAAAGAAGCACCATCAAAACCTCAGAAAGTCCCCACTAGTGCAACTATGAAGTTCACAATTGAATCAGAGGATGACGGTGATCAGGACAAGAAAAAGAAGAGAGCAAGAACCACAACTGCCAAGGTCCTTGGAAAGCCCTCAATGAGAAGGGATTCTGATGAAGAGGATGCTGCACCATCACCTAAGGCAGCTAAGCTTATGGGAGATGCAATCAGGTCAGGGGCTGCAACATCCAAGCCCAAAGATGCACCCAAAGCTACCTCCAAGGTCAATGTCGGTGTCAAAACCGGCGGATCTCGGGTAGGGGGTCCCGAACTATGCGTCTAGGCGGATGGTAACAGGAGACAAGGGACACGATGTTTTTACCCAGGTTCGAGCCTTTCGATGGAGGTAAAACCCTACTCCTGCTTGATTGATATTGATGATATGGATAGTACAAGAGTGGATCTACCACGAGATCAAGGAGGCTAAACCCTAGAAGCTAGCCTATGGTATGATTGTTGTTCGTCCTATGGACTAAAACCCTCCGGTTTATATAGACACCGGAGAGGGCTAGGTTTACACAGAGTCGGTTACAATGGTAGGAGATCTACATATCCGTATTGCCAAGCTTGCCTTCCACGGCAAGGAAAGTCCCATCCGGACACGAGACGAAGTCTTCAATCTTATATCTTCATAGTCTTGGAGTCCGGCCGATGATGATAGTTCGGCTATCCGTCACCCCCTAGTCCAGACTCCTCAAGAGTAGCCCTAACCAGGCTTCAATGACGACGAGTCCGGCGCGCATATTGTCTTCGGCATTGCAAGGCGGGTTCCTCCTCCGAATAATTCATAGAAGATTGTGAACACCAGGATAGTGTCCGGCTGTGCAAAATAAATTCCACATACCACCGTAGAGAGAATAATATTTACACAAGTTCAATCTGCTGACGTATTTTGTGGCGTGACGTCACACCACTACCAAGCCTTTACTCAAACCGTTTTTATTATACCACCTCAGCGCGTTTAGCGAAGCTGTTTCCTTGGCACGTCTTGTCGAAGTAGAGATCGTGTCCCCTTATTCCGGGATTCCCATCAATACGGACGTGGGTAACCCAACTGCGCCCGTTGCCATGCCCCCTCCATCGAAGGCGAGTTCCAAACGGTCACGGGGACGGCTCTCGGTATTCTCCCTCTTTATAATGAGACCAAGGCTCATTTCTTTTCTTCGATCCTCAATCGAATCCACCCCTCGCCCCAAGTTCCAGCACTCAGGGCTCTAGATTCGAGCGCTTCGGACCTTCGACACGTCCGCTCCGACCTCTGAGGGGGTGGATGCCCTCCTCCGTCACGGAAGAGGACGTGCTAAAGCTGAGAGAAGCCAGGTACTTAACCTATGAGATTTCGTATAGGTTGCCTGCCCAAGGGCAAGTCATTCCTACTCCCGAGCCAGGCGAGAGCGTCGTGTTCGTGTCTCACCTCCGTCGGGGTTTAGGCTTCCCGATGGATCCTTTTGTGAGAGGGCTCATGTTTTACTATGGGCTGGAATTCCATGACTTGGCTCCGGAGTCCATCCTCCACATCTCATCATTCATTGTCGTCTGCGAAGCCTTCCTCCGCACCACCCCCCACTTCGGTTTGTGGCTCTAAACCTTCAACGTGGAGCCGAAATGATTGAGGGGCGTCAGGGAGAGTGCGGCGGGGTGATTATAAGCAAGAGGGCCGATGCTCCATGGCCCGAGGGCTCTTTTCAGGAGGAGCTCGGTTTGTGGCAGCAGGAGTGGTTCTATATCACCGCTCCCCGGGGCAGCAGGCAGAGGCCGCCGCCAGCCTTTCGCTCGGGCCCTCCACAACAGCTGATGTCATGGGTCAACAAAGGGCTTGACTGGTGGCCGTCCAAGGATGTACCCCTATTGCAGGGCCGGATTCGAGACCTCCAAGAGAGGGAGATCAATCTCGTCATAGTGACGCAGGTCATGCTAATCCGGCGTCTTCTGCCCTGCAAACGTCGCCCCCTCCGCCTGTGGGAATTCAATCCGGAGGGGCCACGAGCTCTCCAACACTTCATGGGTACGACACCCGTGGAGATGTACAAATTGTTCTTCGGATCACAAGAGGTGTGTCCGGAATTGACCGAGGATGCCGGCTTAAGCTGCAATCGCCCGGATACTCAAGTAAGTAGCCCTGTGACCAGACTTACCATTCGTTTGCATATCTTGGATTTGCCTTTTAACCAATCGTCCTTTAAACAGGAGTGGATAGCGCAAGCAAAACTAATACGGTGTTCGGCCCCCCTCCCGGAGACCATGCCGGATCCCGTGTTGGTCAAGATGCTGGAGGTTGCGCCTTCAGAAGAGGGCGAAGGGGAAAACAGAGAGACTATCACCTCTGCTAAGGAGGATTTCAAGAAAGGGGGGATCGAGAATCCCTCCTTGCAGGGGGAGAAGAGGACCGCTTCCGAAGATCCGGAGGCTAAGGCCTCAAAGCGGGGGAAGAAATCTTCCCCGGAGGGTTCTGCGCCAGGAGAAGCCCCGGCCGCACTATCTCCCCTAAGGAATCAGCCCTCCAGCGAGCCGTAAGTGGGAAAGGGGAGTTTTGTAATAAGGGACATCCCTATTTTTTCTTCTGAGGATAACCGAAGTTTTTGCCTTGTAGTTCGGATCTCCGCCCTTCTCAGCTGAGCTCATCTTCGGGGGACCTGAGATGATGGAGAGCGAGACGCCTCCATCTGCCGCACCGTCAGGCGGGGCGGACGACCCTGAGGTGTCGTCACGGAATGTCTCCCCGAGTCCGGCAGGGCCGGAGAGTTTGGCACCTACTGGTGTACGGCCGGGGGAGCTGAAAGATCTGCTCGAGAGGGCGTCTATCTCAAAGGATCACCGTACATTGATGAGTACGGTGATTGAAAGAATTTTGTCCGCTGAGGGCGGGTTGCATGATGCCGTCAGAAGTTTACTGGCGGGTTTTGAGGTACGTAGAAATGACATACCTTTTGACAGTTTTGCACATAGAGTGCACCCTGTATAGATAGTAGCCCCTGAGACTCGGTATGTTGTCGAAAGCGACAGCGTGCCGAGGATCATAATCTCAGTTATTAATTCTCGCTTTTCCTATGCAGGTGGCGGATCGTCCGGTGGCCAGCCGGACTGATAGAGTTGCCGAGCTAAAGCGGCAACTCGACGTTGCGGATGCGGACATCACGCTGGTCAATAAACGACTTGACGAGTCACAAGGTAGGTTGTTTCTCCGTGGTCACCTAGTAAGGGAGCTGACGCCCACTCCTTACAACATGTATGCTTGATGCAGATGGTGCCGCTGCTGTGGAGGGCCTTCGGGCAGAGCTTGCTCGAGCCAAGGAGCAGGCTAGAAGGAGTGATGCGGCTGCCTCGAAGGCAGCCGAAGAGGTAAAAGCCGAAAATGCTGCTCACTGCCGAAGCAGGGAGGAGATGGCCGGAATGGCTGTGAAGCTGAAGGATGTTACCGACCGCTATGAGGTTCTTGAAAAAGAACACCGAGTGGAGCTAGAGGACCTGAAGAAGGCCACCGCCGAAGCCAAGGATGCCCGTTCTGCAATGAGGGCTATAAAGGAGGAGCTGCGTCAGGCCGGAGACATTGCGGCTGGAAAGCCCTTTCTGCTGCGCAGGAAGTTCACAGATCAGAAGTATGCTCAGCTGGGCCAGCTGTGGGGTGCGGAGGATCCTTATCTGGATTTGGCGGCGAGTGCGGCGGATGCGGTCGTGCACTTCCGAAGCCAAAAGGATCACGAGATGGAAGAGCTGTTTTGGTCTCAATTCCATAGTCCGGAGCGTTTACTTCCGTTGACCGATCGGTTGGCTGAGTGGGCTGAGGTGAATAGATTGTCCAGATTTGCCATGACGGATGTAGTGGCTCATCTGTGGCCGGATAGGCCCAAGCCGAAGAGTTATTTTGGCTCATTGCAGCAATTCCTTGGGGCGGTACCGCATATCAAGGCAATGAAGCGGTCGGCATGCATAGAGGGTGCACGGATGGCTCTCGCCCGTGTTAAGACATACTGGGAGGAGATGGATGCCACCGATGTTGCATCCCGGGGTTCAGACAAAAGCCGGTTACCCGCCGAGCACTATTTTGGGGAAGTCCTGCAGGGGGCTCGTTTGATAGAGTCGCAGTGCTCGAAAAATGTTATGTTCAAATGACATGTATGATTTGTAAAACCATATTTATAATATGAGTGCTTTTTATACTTGTGCATTCAAGTATTGAAATATCTCCTGTGCGGCCGTTAATGTATATATGTATATAACCTAAAAGATGGCAGTCTTCGGCTTTAGACCAAACGCACATGGTGCGGGGGTGTTTGCAAAAATAGCGCATTTTCACACTTAATCCAACGTCTTGGTCCTGTGAAGGAGGTGGTAGCGTAGCAAACTAGGCAACTGGACTATAATGCTTTATCGCTTTCACTTAGCCATAGGAGTTCGAAGGTGGGGATACGATATAGCCCCTAGGGACACCGCGCTCTCCGAATTCGGGGCGCGTATGTGCCTGACCGGGAAACGGTCCTTCGTCAAAGCGGAGGAATTCTAGACATTCCGGTAGTCGATCGAGTGGTTGACCAGTCTCTCGCGATATCATGACAGTCAGTTTCGGCTTTCTCTACTGAGGTGCTCGCCTGGCCGAACCAGGGCACAATCGCAGTAGTTCTCCTGGTGCCGCGTTAGCCTGTGATACGGAACGTAAGGTAGCAAAACACAACATTTGACCAAAGACATGACTCGGAGCTGATGCATATAGGGCCTAACTCGAGACGCCGAACACTCCCTAAGGTATTCGGACTTTATGATAACGGGCAGAACGATGCTGTCACATCCCTAGTCCTGGTATGCAGTAGGCTAGCCCTTCATGTGTGCATCATGTTTAACTTTTGAAATGAACTTGAAATGGGGATTGCCTAAACCCTAGCATCAAAGGAATTCACTAGGTTCAACTAAAATGATTTCAGTGAATCCAAATGGCTTTCAAAAATGTTCATCATTTCTGGAAAATGCTAGAAGCAATAACCAGAGGTGTTTCACATTTTTCCATGAAATATTTGGGCTCTGAATTAAATCTTATAGTATTTGCATTTGGGCATTTAAATGTTATTAAATATTTTAAATGCTCAAATAATCATAAACTAAAATGTTTACTGTTGGATATATTCCAAACAGTAGTCATGACTAGTTTCATGATTTTTCGAAGTTCCCTGACATTTTTCATAAAGCCCTAAAGCTACAGAAGAAATAGAAAACTAAAAAACAAATAAGAGAGAGAGAGAGAGAGAGAAGGACTTACCCAGCGCCTACTGGTTCGGCCCAGCCCAGCTGATAGCCCAGCCACCTGGCCGGCCCACCGAGGGCAGGGGCGTCTTCTTCCTCCTGCCAGAAGGCAGAGGAGAAGATAGCCACGGCCACATGGCGTGCCACGGCAGCAGCCTGCTGCTGGATGCCCCTCGTCGCTCTGGACTTCCTCTGCGACGCCACGCAACCCCATGGAACCCTCGACCTCTCCCGTGCTTCTCCTCCTCTGTCTCTCTCCAGTAGCCGCCAAACCGCTGTCGCGCCGCTCGCCGTAACCACGGCCACATGCCCTCCCTCGCCTCGTCTACGTGTCCACGGCCTCCGCCTCGCCGCCCTCGTCCTCCCCGTCGAACCCCTCGACGCCAGACGCCTCAAAACGCCGTCCCCGACCTCTTCTTCATCGTCGGCCGTCGCGGATCCCCATCGTCGGCTCGTCGCCGTCCGGCCTTCCCCAAGGCCGCTCCAAAGACCAGTTCAACCGCTGTGAGGCCACGACCCTTTTCCCCTCACCCCCTGCTCGTTTGCCTCCCCTAACCACCCTAGCCGCCTTGCCGAGCGCTCCTCGCCGCCGGCTATGGCGCCGCCATGCAACCAGCTTCTTGCCGTTCGCGCCCGAGCCCATCAGCACGCTCAGCACACTCCCAGGAGCCGAGCACACTCACCAGATCCTCCTCCCGTGCACCGTAGCACCAATCTTGACCTCGCCGGACCCCAGCCACCGCCGCGAGCTTCGTTCCGGCGAGCTCCGGCGCCCCGCTGACCACCTACTGCTCCCTCTGGATGCGCGAGAGCACGGGCTACGCCCCGGTGGTCTCCGCGAGTCCAGCCGCCGCCTGTAGCTTAAGTCCGGCGAGTTTCCGCCGCGGTTTTGGTCGCCGCCGGCCATTCTCCGGTGTGCCGACGTGGCGTCATTAGCTTAGGGACCAACCATGTTTAGTTAGAACCCGCAGCCACTGACAGTGGACCCCAGCATAGGGTCAAACCCAGTCAGCTCTGGTTTTGACCGGCATTAGTCCCTGTGTTAATAACACGCGGGTCCCACCAGCCAGGTTTGACCCTAGTCAACTCGGTTAACCTGATGACGTCATGATGATGTCATCCTGAGGCTATAAATCTATTTCTGGATTTAGTTTAATTTTAAATAATTCAGGAAATTCCAGAAAATAGTGCTACAGCCTGGATTCACTCGCTGATGACCGACACGTTCGATGCTGGGTCATGGATGCCTGTCCCTGTAAGTTTTTGCCACTTTGGGTTTACGACTAGCCATGTCAGCCCGGGCTCCTTATCATATGGATGCTAGCGACACTATCATATCGTGTGCCAAAAGGCTAAACGGTCCCGGCAAAGGTAAGGCGACACCGTGGGAATACCGTGCGTGAGGCCGCAAAGTGATATGAGGTGTTACCTGCTAGATCGATGTGGCATTGAGTCGGGGTCCTGACAGCTTTGGTATCAGAGCTTGACTGCCTGTAGGATTACCAAGCCAAACTGGTCGAAGTTGAGTCTAGAAATGCTTTAGTTATATGTAGGGGAATTGATTGTGGGATGGGAACGTAAGGCTCTTTTTACTCCTTTACCTCATGCCCTTCTGATCTGAGTCATCTTATCTTTCCTACGGGGTTAAGGAACTAGGCCTTCTCTTCTTTCTACCAGGATCACATGTTACTAATCCGTAGACTTATAGGATTATTGGTTTCAAGCCTCAGTTAAGTTCCTACTACTTCCGTATGTTGATTTTTTATCTCGAAACCTTGATATTGTGATGATCGAGTGGCTATGCCACCATTTTTGAAGCATGTCTCAAATCTTTTTGAGCATTTACAGCCGTTATGTTGTCCGAGTCATCCCAGGTTTCTAAATAGTCTGATGCATTTGCAAAATTCTTTCCCTCTGGTTTCGATGTTCCTTAGGCCAGGTTACTCACACTAATTGTTGAGTTGAGGTATTCTATTGCCTCGACATTTATGTTGGATTTATTATTATGACCTAGGTGTCTTAGAGGATCATCTAGTAATTTAGCCACGTTTTGTATCCCCAATGTGATGATTCTGGCCATCATTCTCGAAAGCATTCCGTGATGCCACTTAGTAGTAGGTATTCTATTCCTTGGGTTTTGAACCCGAGATTCACCCTACTTACCTCGTGTTGATAGTGTTTGCTAGTTCCTTTAGGATATTAGTAACCTTTGTATTAGTCCTCGAGGTTCGTGGTATTTCCTTCTTCCAATACCATGAACTGCTTATGGCAGAAGTTCCTCGCTGAACCGAAAGATCACAACCAGAGTGCTCTTGATGAGTTCTTCTCTCTATATTGTGACTCTGCCAGTTTAACCTTTCTGCATGGGTTATCTGGAAGAAATATGTTGAACTCGTTCGACATGCTAATCCATGCATCCACAACTCAGAAAATTATATGTTCTCTTGGGTTGTCCCTCTTTAATTGTATTCCGACCCTCGTCTATCAATTGATAGTCAAGAGTATGCATGCATTCGCTCATTGATGCCTATTACTCTTGTGGTCCGTCAAGCCATTCTATTCGAATGACTAGGAGAAACAAACTCGTAACCTCATCCATTTCTAGGATTGGGTCAAAGCAGTTGTATTCTGCAGATCAATGCAATCAAGCTTTTGGTCATTTCCACCTTGAAGTATTACCATCTTTATATCGAATATCATGGGAATTGCACACCATCCTATGAACTCTTGACACAGTGATACTTCTCGCCATCATTATTCATTCCTCGGTCCCGTGTTGTTGTAACCAGAATGCCGACAAGTGAATTGTGATGTGTGAATTCAATACTCCTATCAACCTTGTTACTTGGTAGTTAATGGACAATAATTTCATTCTTAGCGTGTTGGTTTTTGAATCATCATTCTAAGGTTGATTGTGCTACCTACTCCTTTTTTCCTGGTGCACTCCTGATCAATGAGTTAGGATTATTCAATCCCTTACTTATTTCACCATATCATCTTGCCCTGAGAAGCAAGATTGTTCTCGAGCTTAGTAACATACTGGTGGTTCGTGATTTTCTGAATATTTTCTTAGAAGTATTACCAGGTTGTCACCTGACCGCTATGCTGAGCTCGTGATCAAGTTGGTTTCTTGTAAACCACCCCTTCTCCAAGAATACGTGTTGGATCCCCCTGAGCTAGTTGGTTAAGCTAAACGACAACTTGGAGAGTTGTAAGATAAAAGCTTGTCTGACCTAGATCATGTTAAGGGATATCTTTTTGGGTGTGTGTGCGTTGAAGAAAGATGATATCTTCATCAATTGGTCCTTGTGATCAGTTGTTGGACCTATTGTCTTACCCCATTTTTGATTTGAGTATGGGCTATCATCAAATCAATTCAGAACCAACGATGTTCGTAATGTTGTCTTACTCGTGGTTGTTTCCTCGAGCATACACCATTATATCTTTTGGTCTGACCAATACTATCACATTGTTCACATACTGGTGGAAATCCAGTGATATGGAAATTCCGATGAGTTGCTGTTGAGCCCATCAGCAGTATTTTGTCTCCCCCATGACTCATGTTGAACATCAACCTAGTGTTGGAAACTTTTATAAGCATTATCTTCATGTCCCATTCGTGAAGAATATGTTGGATGAAAGAAGTGACTTTCTCTGATCCACGTGCATTTGGTGCAAGTTGCCGCTGTGAGTTCGAGAAAGATTGTTCTTCTTCCCCCTGGTACCATCTCAAGTCAGTCATGCATTTGTGCAAAGTATTCTATGGTTTGGAGACTTGCAACCTTCATTCCATATGTGTCCCTAGCACACCAAGCCACTAACTGATTTATTCAAGGAGAAGAAGTTCCTTCTTAAGAGCATGCCTTATGCAAGGACTTCGTTATCCTTGATGATGGTTTCCCACCTGAACTCGATAATGTTTTATTATAAGCCCACTACGTGGTCATGCTTGTCTGGGACAACGTGTTCACATGTTTGTAGCAGAACCAGCTCATGTTTTGGAGCTTGCTATCGCAGTTCATTTCCCGAGAATCTTGCAACGTCATCTCGTCGATTTGTGTTGCAAATTTTAATTTTCTTTCTAGACTTGGTGAGTCTGGAATATTCTGACACCAACCAGATCTGAATCTCAGGCAGATATGATGGTTGGAACATCTCCCAAGAACTATAATATTGGTCTCTCGATAATCTGGTAAAGTAGATGTAAGTACCAACACACCCAACCGGAAGACCTATTATTGTAGTATCTCGATTGAAGAAAGTTGGCCACCTCCCCATAAGGATTTCCTAGGATTTACTCAAGTAGTTGTTCCTTATGGATTTTGTGTTTCAAGTCCGACCCTTTACTTGATGTTCCGTGATACCGACCGGTATTGGGTTGTTGGTACATCAAGGAGAACATTAGAAGCGGAGTGCTAAATGTCTCTCGGTCGATCATCCAGATTTTGTCCCCTTGGCCCCGCCAAGGTGAAATCTGAGAAGGTGTTATCTTCCTTTGCATCTGCATCTTCCACCGGTGTTCATCATGGTAGCATGTTGTGTTGCCAGGATCTTTGACACTGATATTGGTAAAACCTTGATGAATATGGAAATGCTCAAGTTCTTGAGAGCATGCACAAGCACTAGGTGTTATCATCAGCACTAGCTGGGATTGCTCCTAGTTTCCCCGGTTAAGCTATAACTTTTCAAACAGTGGACTCACTTTCTACTGTTGAGCTTCTCCCTAGTTACTAAAATCATCCCGTGTGTTGTTTTCAACAAGGTAGTCCACATTATCCATTCTAATCCGGTATGCCATTCTATCGAACCCCTCAAACGATCGCTCGTGATTTTCCCTCACGCTGGTTTAGAGAGTCTCAATGATCTCTATACCAAAAGCAATTCTTTTGCCATTTAAGGTAATAACTCTACGAGTCACCTTCCCCAAGGTGCCCCGTTATGGAATCATGGCAATTATTTCCTCGCCACCTTGACACCATCCACCATCTCTCTAAGCGTAGAATTGTTGCCCACTAAATCAAACCTCGTTGTTTGTTCTTCCATCCCTCTCGATGTGTTTTGTGTCTCAACTCGAGATGTTCCAACATCTCGTTCCACGAGTTGATTTTGAGTGCTCGATCTCCGAGGAAATCGTTTCTTATAGAGTTTCTTTCTGTCGCCATCATGTTGGATGAAGATCTCGAAAGCAAGGACGTCAAGATCAATTGGAGCAATGAACCAACATTTTCAGGAAGGGCAATTGGATCGACAAGTTTGTGTTAGCTAGTGTCCCCTCTGTCTTCTTACCTCACGTCTTGAATCTCGGGACGAGATTCTTGTTTAGTGGGGGCGAGTTGTCACATCCCTAATCCTGGTATGCAGTAGGCTAGCCCTTCATGTGTGCATCATGTTTAACTTTTGAAATGAACTTGAAATGGGGATTTCCTAAACCCTAGCATCAAAGGAATTCACTAGGTTCAACTAAAATGATTTCAGTGAATCCCAATGGCTTTCAAAAATGTTCATCATTTCTGGAAAATGCTAGAAGCAATAACCAGAGGTGTTTCACATTTTTCCATGACATATTTGGGCTCTGAATTAAATCTTATAGTATTTGCATTTGGGCATTTAAATGTTATTAAATATTTTAAATGCTCAAATAATCATAAACTAAAATGTTTACTGTTGGATATATTCCAAACAGTAGTCATGACTAGTTTCATGATTTTTGGAAGTTCCCTGACATTTTTCATAAAGCCCTAAAGCTACAGAAGAAATAGAAAACTAAAAAACAAATAAGAGAGAGAGAGAGAGAGAAGGACTTACCCGGCGCCATCTTGGTTCGGCCCAGCCACCGACAGCCCAGCCACTGGCGGCCCACGAGGCGGGGGCATCTTCTTCCTCCCGCCAAGGCGAGGAGAAGATAGCCACGGCGCCGGGCGTGCACGCCGCAGCTGCTGCGCTGGCTGCCCCCTCGTCGCTCTGGACTTCCTCTGCGACGCCACGCAACCCCATGGAACCCCTCGACCTCTCCCGTGCTTCTCCCTCCTCTGTCTCTCTCCCCGTAGCCGCACCAAAACGCCGTCGCGCCCATGCAGTAACCACGGCCACATGCCCTCCCTCGCCTCGTCACGTGTCCACGGCCTCCGCCTCGCCGCCCTCGTCCTCCCGTCGAACCCCTCGACGCCAGACACCTCAAAACGCCGCCCCGACCTCTTCTTCATCGCCGCGGCGTCGCGGATCCCCATCGCCGGCTCGTCGCCGTCCGGCCTTCCCCGAGGCCGCTCAAAGATCACTTCAACCGCTGTGAGGCCACGACCCTTTTCCCTCACCTCGCCGTTTGCCTCCCCTAACCACCCTAGCCGCCTTGCCGCGCTCCTCGCCGCGGCTATGGCGCCGCCCACACCACCGCTGCCGTTCGCGCCGAGCCCATCAGACGCCAAGACACACCTCAGAGCCGAGCACACTCACCAGATCCTCCTCCCGTGCACCGTAGCACCAATCCCGACCTCGCCGAACCCCAGCCACCGCCGCGAGCTTCGTTCCGGCGAGCTCCGGCGCCCCCGCGGCCACCTACCTGCTCCTTTGGATGCGCGAGAGCACGGGCTACGCCCCGGTGGTCTCCGCAAGTCCAGCCGCCGCCTGTAGCTTAAGTCCGGCGAGTTTCCGCCGCGGTTTTGGTCGCCGCCGGCCATTCTCCGATGTGCCGACGTGGCGTCATTAGCTTAGGGACTAACCACGTTTAGTTAGAACCCACAGCCACTGACAGTGGACCCCAACACAGGGTCAAACCCAGTCAGCTCTGGTTTTGACCGGCATTAGTCCCTGTGTTAATAACACATGGGTCCCACCAGCCAGGTTTGACCCTAGTCAACTCGGTTGACCTGATGACGTCATGATGATGTCATCCTGAGGCAATAAATCTATTTCTGGATTTAGTTTAATTTTAAATAATTCAGGAAATTCCAGAAAATAGTGCTACAGACCGATTCACTTTCAACGATGACCGACACGCTCGATCTTTGGGTCATGGATGCTCGTCCTGTAAGTTTTTGCCACTTTGGGTTTACGACTAGCCATGTCACCCGGCTCCTTATCATATGGATGCTAGCGACACTATCATATACGTGTGCCAAAAGGCTAAACGGTCCCGGCAAAGGTAAGGCGACACCGTGGCAATACCGCGTGAGGGTCAAGAAGTGATATGAGGTGTTACCTGCTAGATCGATGTGGCATTGAGTCGGGGTCCTGACAGATGCCCTAAGCCCCTAGTGTCCAGGTACGGGCGAAAACTTCTGACGCGGCCGATGCCAAATCGCCAGCCTCCTCCTCGGTTATAATAGGAAACCGGGGGATGTGTATCAACAAGAGACAGTAAGAAAGGTTTACTCAGGGTCTTAATCTAAAAAGAATCCTTGCAACGGGTCCCTGCTGCACGTCTGCGCCTGTGTCTCCTTTGTGCTGTATCTTGGACGGGTGTAGCATGCTGTTCATCTGTAAAAGAGAAGAACTTAGTTTGGGAAAATACCGTGCCAAAAAATGTATTTAAAACAGAATATGATTTAAAAAATGAATAGAGTTGAGCTTTAGTGGCTCTCATTGTTTTATGCACGCAGCCTTTTGTAAAGGGGTGTGCGTCTAGGAAGCCCCTAGTTTATTTATGCCGGACTCGCCTAGCCGTGTCCGGGGTCTTGAATGACCTTTTAATGAGATGATGCCGCGCGGACCGGGCATTTTAAGTGTAAGAGACGCGTAATGCGGTATTGCGTTAAAGCGGGCGAAAGCTTCGCGTCCCAATAGCTCTTGGTGGCTACTTTTAAATGGGGCGACATGGAAGATTTGCTTTTGTCGCGGCCGGATGGGTGGCGCGGCACCTATGGGGCCGGGGCCCCTTCGTGTGTTCGGTACGGGGCGGAGGCTGCGCGGAGAGCAGATCGAGGCGATGCACGCGGATTTTACCCAGCTTCGGGCCGCGATGGTCGCAGAAACCCTACTTTGCTGCATTGTGTTGTATTTGATCTTGCTCAAGAATGCGAGCAAAACGGTGGAGTGGTGTCACGAAACCCTCGCGAGAGTAGCTGGTCATGGAACCTCTCGCGAGAATAGCGAATGGTTGAACCCCAACCCCCTCGCTGTGCATGGGCCTCCTTTATAGGGCAAGGGTCACCGACAGTGTCAACGTGAGGTAGAGGGGTAAAACGTAAAAGAGGTGGTAGTTGGAACAAGTCGGGAACAAAGGCAGCTCTGATGCTTTCTACCTACTTTTGACAGAGGGGACAAGGGCATTAAATGCCCGTCGCCGCCGCCAAAAGCTCCCGCCATTGCGTTTTCTTTACGCCACGGCGCGCGGCCACCACCGTGGAGTGCCACCGCATTCTTCATGCAAAGACAGCCCACCCGCCACGCTGCCTCTCGAGAAGGCCGGAGGCGACGCGGGCAAATGAGCTGGAGTGCGGCACGTAGATAGCTTCCCCGCAAGCACCTTGCCGGGCCTTGATCTTGCCGGGCCCGGGACTTGTCGGCTCAGGACTTGCCGCCTCCGGGTCCTCGCCCGGGCGCCTGGGCGCCGAGGCGTGTCTTCTGTGATGTGATCTTCGTCCTCCCGACGAGCTCCTCTCGCCGGGATCTGCAGGAGTAATGTAGCCTTGAGCTCGAATGGCCTTCCCGCAAGCTCCTCTTGCCGGGTCTTGAGTTTCTATCTTATATACTTTGTTCTTGAACGGCTTGGTGTGGAGCGGAGATGGTCTCCGCAAGCATTTGATGGATCTCGTTGCGGGAGCTGGGGCTGCCCGTGCACAAGTTGGGGTACCGAGGTACCCTACCTTAGTACACCGACAGAGCCCCTGCCTGGGCTATACACGTGCCGAAGCGCTGTTGGGCCAGGCCCAAGACAAGGCACGGGCGCTGAAGCTTCACGGCGCGTCGAATCCACTTCCGCCTCTGCCGCTTTTCCTGCAAAGAAAGAGCAGCGCCGATTATTGGCGTCGTGGGATGGGACGTGCCACGCCCCTTAATGAGGAGAGCGGAACGCCTCGCCCCACTTCCCCATAAAAACAGAGGCAGCGCGTTCCTCCATTGCTTTCATTGCTTCTTCTTCCTCCGCCAAAAAACCCTCCTCGCTCCACCTCCGCGCCTCCTCCGCTGTTTTCTTTCGTCAAGGCGTCGCCGACCCTCATCCCCTTCCTCGCCGCTGCCGTTCTACGGCCCCAAGACCAGGAAGGGAAGGAGAAGGCGAAGGCACCAAGAAGGAGAAATCCGAGCAGCGGAAGAGCTCGCCAGATGCGGAGGGAGAACATCGCCTTCCCTTGCTGCTCGGCGTGGACGAACTCGGGCAAGTACTTCTTGTTCGTCCAAGAGGACCTCAGCGCATCCTCGGACCAGGCCCACCCGGCCGACCTCAAGGACAACTATCCCGGCGGGTACCATTTCTTCGCAGCTTTCTTTCATCGCGTCTTTGTCCTCCTTTCTCTGAATTCTTCTGCACCATTATGCACACATATGGCTTCCACCTTCTCGATTTCACCCCAACGCCGTCCTCACAATGGCGGTTTTCGCTTTATATGTGTGAGAACTTCGAGGATCCACCCAAATGTAGCTCTGTTCAGCATTTCTTTACCCCGAGAGCAGAGCCTGCCCCCCTCTCCGGAGGGATTTCTTGGGTTTTCCGTCTCAACTCAAGAGGTCAGATTTGCCGGGGAGCTCCGCATCAAGTGGATGAGTGGCGCGGACTGGTGCTGGATCGCCGAGGACGAGCCGCAGCCCTTCACCGCCAAGCACCGCGCCCATTGAGCGGGCAGAGATTGAGCGAGCTGGACTCGACGACGCCAAGCTCGATGCTGCCTCATCCGGATCCTTCGCCTCCGCGACGCTGGGCTGTCCATCGCAGCGTAGGCGCAGACTTTCTCCGCCGCCAGACGCCTCCAAGACAGTAAAAAGGCCGGCTGGGAGTATGGCGCGCTGGGGATATAATGAGGCTGCGCACCGGCTGAACTTCAATTTCACGACGCTGAGCTGAGGGGATGGTCCGGAGCTTTTAAATACGACCCGCCCATCCAGAGTGGTTCAGCTTCCCGGAGTGGTGCCCTCTGCAATAATGTAGCCCGGATCGCTTTCTCGCCATGATGCCCGCAGTGATTCGCACGGCGTGGGCGTTCATGGATTCCGCTGAGCCGGCCGACATCATCAACTTCTTCGACACCTCGAGGAGGTGGCGAAAACAAGGATGAGATCCGCGGGCTGACACGGGACACCACGGATCGAGATCGCGACATAGCCTCTCGGGCGAAGAGGTTGCTGCAGCCGCAACGGCAGGAGAATTCGATTGCACGCCCGAGGAGGAGGAGGCCGCGGAGAAGTCCTATCAAGTGGAGGCGGCGGAGATCTGCCGGTTGCTGAAACTTCCTCCCGGCGCGCTTGCCGGGTCCCTTCTTTGAGGCACTCCGGATCCACGGAATCGTGGCTGAAATCGCGGTAAGCGGTGGCGCCCGAGGGAGCAGAGGCGCCGAGGGAGCGGAGGCGCCGAGGAGCCGGGCGCCAAAGGTAAAGGGGTCATGGCGCAAGGCGCCGGCCCGGCGAGCCAGCCGGCGAGGAGGAGGAGAGAACGTCATGTCGCCGATGATGCGGCGGGTCCACGGAGTTTATGACGACGACGCCTCCTCGCCGCCGAAACTCCCGCCTCGGGCGAGCCCCTGCTCTCCGTTGAGCGCCTCGCAAGGCTGCGGCGAAGGTGAGCACGCAAGCCCCCGGCAATCGCCAGCTCGGCTGGCAGCGCAAGCTTCCCGGGAGTCGAGCCACGCCGGGGGTGACCAGCGCACCAGATGTGGCGGAGGCGACTCGTGGGCAGGCCACAGCAAAGGCGCCCCATAAGTCGGCGCCGAGCGGTCAGGGGCCTCCTCGGAGCGGGGCGGCGGCTCCGCCCACTTCTCGGTCTCGACCACACAGGCCGGGTCTTGCAGCCCCAGCCCGAGGACCGCCAAGCGCCCGAGAGGGCCTCCGTCTCCTGCTCCTCACACCGACGCGTCCCAGGTGCGGTACGACCTCTCCGCCTTGAGCGAAGACGACGAGGAGGAACAGGAGTGAGTCCCCAAGACCTTCATCTTCGTGAATTTCGCCTCGGTCATTGCTGATGCTAATCTTGCTTTTTGTGTTGACTTCAGGACCTTGACTGAGCGGGCGGCGAAGAGAGCCAAGGTGCCCGTGGTCGAGATTGCGGACGACTCGCCCGTCGAGGGGGCCGGAGACGCTCCGGACTCGAGTTTGCCGGACCCGAGCGCCGTCCCGAGGAGCAGCCCCAAGTGCAGCCCCCAGCGTAAGTCTGGGTTCCGCACCTTCGCTTGCCGGGTACATCTGATAGCTTTATCTTGTCCCAATATCTTGACGTGTTTGCCTTGACTTGCGCAGGGATGGAGCCGCAGCAACAGGAGCATCCGGAGGTCGCCCCCGAGGAGCAGGCAGTCCCTCCATCCCCGCCAAGGCCGGATTCCCCGGCAAGGGAGAGCGTCTCGTCAAGGGCGGGTATCCGCCAAAGGCGAGTAGCCCGACGAGGGCGGCTATCCGCAAGGATGGTTCCCGCAAGAAGAGAGCTCGAAAGACGCCCACTGTGGTAAGTTCTGCGACGCCTTTTCGTGTTGTCTTTCTTGATATTTGCTTGAACCGCTTTTTGCTTTTCCTTTCTTCTTCTAGACCCTCCCCCCCCGGAGCGGACGGAGACGGAGGTCGTCGTCGGGGAGGAGGAGGACGTGCATGGTGGCGGCGATGGTGCTCCTGCTGTCGAGGACGCGGCGGGAGCCGCCGAACCACACGCGCCCGGAACTGCCTCGGCTTCCGACGCAGCGGCCGGAGAGGGGGACGGCAAGCGCACCACCGGCCCGGAGGCTGCGGGAGCGTCAAGCGCCGTGCCGGTCGCCGATCCTTCCGTCGAAGCAGAACGGCCCGGCTGCTACTTGGAAGCCCCCAACGGTGTCTTTATCCAGATGCCGTGGGCTTCCTCGTCGCGGGCGCCCGCGGAGGGCGAGGCCTTCGACGGGGAGATCCTCGCCTCCGCGGGTTTGAAGGTCGCCGAGGGCCAAGGGAGCGGGGGCCCGATGAGGAGAAGCTGCTCCAGCAGATCCTCGCCTTTACCGGCCCGCAGCGGCTTGCTTCCCGGAGGTCCTTGCCGCCAAGGCCGCCGAGGAGATGGAGAAACGCTGCGGGCGGAGCTCCGTGCCGCCAATCAAGCTGCTCTCCGCGAGGTGTCGGAGAGGCGCGAGCAGCTCACGGGCAGATGAAGAGTGGCTGCTTGGAGAAAGCCGAGGCCGAGGAGCAGAACGGCTCGCCGGGTGGAGCTGTCCCGGCGAGAAGGGGAGCTCAACCAGCTGAAGGTTGCCTCGACGCCCACGAGGAAGACCTCGCCGCCGGGAGCAAGCCCTTGGCGGGAGTTGAAGGAGGCGAAGACGCCATGGGCGATCGCGGAGGCCGCCAAAAGGATCTCGCCGCCAAGGTCGCAGAATCGAGGAGCTGTTGAAGGTGGACTCGGAGAAGATCGCCGCGCGCCACGGAGCGCGAGGAATTCACTCGCACCAACTCGAGCTCCAGCGCGTCTTGCTGAGAAGGGCGACGAGTTGAAGGCCGCCAGGATTCCGCCGAGGATCTTGAGCGGAAAGTTTCATACGACGGACTCGCCGACGCTGCCTCGCCCAGAAACCAAATCAAGGAAGAGCTCCGTGAGGAGCGATCCTTAGTGGCCGGCGCCAACAGAGCGGCCGAGGATTTCCGCCAGATCGCCGAGATATGGACCGAGGAATTGGTGTCTTCCGCAACCGCCATTGACCAGAGGCTGGCGCTGAAGTTGGAGCACCTCATTTACTCCCGGATCCAAACTCGCCACAAGCCAAGCTCAGCCTCTTCTTCGGGGGTCGCGCCAGCTCTCGCAAATCATGGACGAAGAAGATCCTCGCAAGCAGCTCGCCGAGGAGGCGCTTTGTTGTCAGCGCGGAACCATGGAGCGTAGTCGACGAAGATCGATACCGCAACCCCCGTATAAACCTCTCCAACGCCCTTCGCAGCTTGTCGGCCGACGCGACATGGAGGCCTTGAAGGAGCAAGTCGCCCACATCATTGCCAAAGTGAACAAGATCCCTCAGATGGAGGGCGGCCGTAGACTAGGCCCCTCTTTCTTCTCTTTTTTTTTTTTGTTTCCTTTTTGCTGCACAAGTCGCCATTTAACTTATTAGTTATCATGACAAGTTATCCTTTGCGGATATTTACCTTTATTTCGACCAATGATCGCAGAATCAATTCCCTTGTTTTGATTCTCAACTCAGACGCTTCAACCTTACGCTTAGGAAAGACTTGCGGCAAGGGCAAGGCCTTACCGGCAGCAACCTTGCCGCTGCCAACAAGAACACACTTAACTTGCAGAGTCGATTCAACGCAAGATAAGGGCACGGCTGTCCGTCGGCAGGTTCCTCCGAGCACAGGTTTTCCATACAAGGTGTGGTTGTTCAAGGAAGGCAATCTCAAAATTTAAAATTTTGAGCTGCGCAAATCCCGCAACTTAGCTTTCGAGGCCTGCGCTGCTTCTCGGCAGGTTCCTTTCTTGAACAGCACTTGGAGTGCTTGGTTCATCCTTCATTTCTCCCCCTCCGCAAACTTGTGCGGGAGGAACATTTCTTTGCTTAAGAAACAAGGAGAAAAGAAAGAAGAGAACGGGCACGTGGCTTTTTGACGCGCTTATTGCTTGTCGGACACGCTGCCATACTTAAAAGATGCCAAATAACTCATGCAAATAGCAAAGAAGAGCATGGAAAAGAGGCAAATAACGCAAGACACGGAAACTTTATTGCTGCACGGGTCTGCGCCCGCTTTGTACAAAGGGTTACATGCAACGGCGGCAAAGCTTTTGTACAAAAGGAGGTTGCCGGAGCGGATCACGGCGACCGCGCTTTATGGGTAGAACTTGCGAAGATGCTCTATGTTCCAGAATTACTCACCGGCAAGCCTTCTTCGGTCTCGAGCCGACAGCGCCGGGTCTCGTGACTTGTCTCACCCGATAAGGGCCTTCCCACTTCAAGGCCAACTTGTTGGAATTCTTGGCGGATCGAACACGCCGAAGAACAAGGTCGCCTTCCTCGAGGCTCTCGGCTTTGACCTTGCGGCTATGGTAGCGGCGCAAGGCTTGCCGGTATCGAGCAGCTCGACAAAGAGCTCGAGACGCCCCTCCTCGAGGAGCAATGCGCCATCTTGTCGCAGCTTGCTCTTGCTCAAGCTCATCATAAGCGAGCACTCGAGGAGATCCGTGATACGAAGTTCCGTGGGAGAACTGCTTCGCCCCATAGACTAGAGCAAAGGGTGTCCGCCCGGTGGCTCGGTTTGGTGTCGCTCGATTGACCAGAGAGCCGCCGCAGCTCCTCTATCCAATTTCTTCCGACTTGCGCAGCTCGTCGAAAGTTCTTGTCTTGAGTCCGCGCAGCACTTCCGCGATTGGCCCTTTCGCTTGACCGCTGCTCCTTGGGTGAGCAATGAAGCTTAAATGACCTTGGCGCCAAGGTCTTGGACATATTGCATGAAGGTGCGGCTGGTGAATTGTGTACCGTTGTCGGTGATAATCCGTTGGGGATCCCAAACGCATACAATCGACCAAGAACTTGATCGCCGATCGTGGTTGTCACCTTTCTCACTGCTCCACTTCGCCACTTTGTGAACTTGTCGATCGCTACGCATAAGTACTCAAAGCCCCGACGGCACGGGGAAGGGGCCGAGGATGTCGAGCCCCTGCATCGAGAAGGGCCAGGACAAAGGGATTGTTTGGAGAGCTTGAGCTGGCTGATGAATTTGCTTTGCATGGAACTCGACACGCTTCACACTTGGTTACTAGTGCGCTTGCATCTTGAGAGCTTTCTTGCCAAAGAACCCTTGCCGAAAGCCTTTCCGCAAGCGCCTTTGCGCCAATGTGGTGGCCGCAGATGCCTCCGTGAACCTCTCGCCAACAGCTGTTGTCCATCTTCCCTAGAGATGCACTTCAATCTGACACCATTGAGCCTTCTTCAGATAGCTCTGTTGTCCACTTAACCGGTACATACTTGACCGTCTGGTTATCCTTTCTATCTCTTCGTGGTCGCTGAAGTTCTCCGCTTTGCAGTGAAACGGACGATCTGCTGCGCCATGCCGGAGCCCGGGCTCGACGACAAGGACTAAAGGCATGAGGGCCGCCATGGAACCTTCGCTTCTACGGAAGAATCTCGCTCCGCCGAGTCAAGGTTCCCCGCAAGCTTGTCGGGCAAGTCTTGTCGGGAACACTTGCTTCGATCGCACAGATCCGATGATCGGCGGAGCAGATTGTTCCTCGCTCTCGAGGTTAATCCTGGGACTTTGGCGGCGGCCTCGTGGAGGTCCGCGGCAAGTAGTCGCCGGACACCAACTTTCTTTCTTGGACTGCCCAATTGATGGCGCCACGGAAGGTTGAGTCAGCTCGAGCAAGAAGGTCCCCGGTTCCACAGTAACTTCATTGAAGCACACTTTGAAAGGCCGTCATGATTTCATTCTCGAGCTCTCGGAATGTGTTCCATCCGCAGACCTTCAAAGTGCTCCTCAAGCTTCCTTACTTCATCTACATAGGCTTCCATCAAAGGGCTCGATAGTTCTTGTTAACTTGCCGACCACCAACCGGGAATCCCCAAGACGATCAGCTTCTTGATCCCAAGCTCGCCGCAATCCCGAGGCCGCAAGCAAGCCCTCATATTCAGCGGTGTTGTTTGTCGCTTGCTCTCTTGGAAAGTGCATCCGATAACATACTTGAGGTGCTCTCCGGTTGGCGCGATGAGTACGACGCCGCACCGGCGCCTTTGTAGCGAGAAGGCACCATCAAGCACATTACCCATTCACTGCCGCCTCCTTGTGCGGGTGTACTTGTTTCTTGAACTTCTTCATCGTGTCGGGGTCCACTCGCTATAAATTCTGCCAGAGCCCGGCTCAGATGGTTGAAGTACTTTCAAACTTGAGTCCGGCTCGACAACCCAAAGGCCCACTCAACGATCCCGCCTGCTGCTTCGGGTTGTGCAATATCCTCTTCAGCCGAAGCGAGTGACCACTGTTATCTCGTGGTGCTTGGAAGTAGTGGCGCAGCTTTCTTGAGGCCATGAGAAGGCCAAAAGCAACTTTTGTACACCGTAGTATTTGATCCGCTCCCCGAGAAGGGAGCTTACAAAATACACCGGACGCTGCACCATCTTTTTCCAAGACTCACCTTGCTCCTGCCTGTGGCTGTCCTTGCCGGGCCAGGGCTTGCCGAGCAGCCCCTCGCTTGTCGCTGGGCTGGCTTGCCGGTGGTGCGGCCTCCTCGTCGGACTCCTCTCCGCTACATTAGCGCAGCACTCACCACTTGGTTGGTTGCCGCTAGGTATAGCAGCAATTTCTCCCGTGGCTTAGGTGCGACAAGTATTGGAGTGGAGGATGTAATGTTTCAAGTCTTGCAGCACTGCCTCCGCTCGAGTCCACTTCATGGGTCCCGCCTTCTTCAAGATTTTGAAGAAGGGCAGGCGCGCCTTCAGCAGACTTTGAAATGAATCTACCGAGGGCAGCCACACAACCCGCGAGCCTTCGACATCCTTGATCCGCCTTTGGGGCTTGGATCTGCTCAATGGCTTTAATCTTGTCGGGTTGGCTTCGATCCCCTCTCGAGACACAAAGAACCCGAGAAGCTTGCCGAGGGGACCCCAAAGACGCACTTCTCGTGGTTCAATTTTAATTGTATCCTCGCAGGTTCTCGAATGTCTCTTCTAAATCTTGAATCAGCAGTATCCTTGTTTTTGCTCTTCACCACGATGTCATCCATGTAAGCTTCTACATTTCGTGGATCTGTGGCTCAAAAGCAGATACACTACCCTCAAGAACGCCGACCTGCATTCTTCAGCCCAAATGGCATGCGATGAAGCAATAGGTGCCACATGGAGTGATGAACGCAGTTTTCTTCATCTTCTTTGGCCATGAAGATCCGGTGATAGCCCGAGTACGCATCAAGAAAGCGAGTAGCTCACATCCCGCAGTGGAGTCAATAATCTGTCGATGCGCTGCAAGGGAATGGATCCTTGGGACATGCTTTATTCACATCGCTGAAGTCTATACATAGTCTCCATTTCCCATTGGCCTTGCGCGACGACAACCGGGTTTGCTAGCCACGCCGGATGGATCACACCCCGACTAGGCCAGCTGCCTCTAGTTTCTTGATTTCTTCATTGATGAACTCTTGGCGCCCACGGCTTGTTTCTCACTTTTTGCTTGACGGGCCGCGATGGGGCAAACGGCAAGCTTGTGCTCAATTACCTTCCTGAACACCGGGATGTCGATGGTTGCCATGCAAACACATCGACATTCGCCCGCAGAAAGCAACAAGCGCCGCTTCCTATTTGTCGTTGCCGTGGCAATCGATGGTGAAGGTACCACCGCTGCCGCCCTCCTTGGCGGACACCTTCTTGGTTGCCGGTGGAGCAGCCATTCCTTTTTATCCTTGCCGGTGGAGCTCGATGGGGCGCCCTCGCCGGCAGCGCAACACCAAGGGGTGCAGCTGCCGAGTGGGCCCCGAGCGCTTGCCGCATTTGGTCTTCGCTTTTTTCCTTTGGGAACTTCAGCGCAAGTGCATCCTTGTCGCCGCCGCGCCGCATCCCGTAAATCTGGTCGGTGCAGATAAGCGCGTCTTTCTTGTCGCCGCGACAGTGATGACGCTTATCGGACCCGCATCTTGAGCACGCTAGGCGTAATGGGAAGCCGCCATGAACTTGGCGAGGGCGGACGCCGAGTATCCCGCCAGTATGGCAACGGAATATCGGCGACGCCGAAAGTAACGCGCCGGTCCTGAAGTTGACCTCCCGCCAAAGGTCACCGCAAGGTGATTTTCCCTTGGGCTTGCTCCTCCCGGGTTGATCCCTTGAAGGGCCGGTCTCTTCGAGCTCGCTGTCTGGGATTTGGAGTTTCTTGATCACAGCAGAGGCAATCAAGTTCAGCCCGCCCCGCCATCGACTAACATCTTGGTGACCTTGAGGTTGCGGATGGTGGGCGAGACCAGATCGGCGGCACCCGACCGCTGTGGTGCGGTCGGGTGATCCTCAAGATCGAAAATGATGGGCGATCGACCATTTGAGGAGTCTGCGGATTCCATGGGCGTTTCGCCGCATTCACCTCACGTGCCCACCGCTTTAGTTGGCGGTGAGGTGTGTAGCGGCGCCACCGCCAACGCACAGACCTCCGTGGCCTTCAAATTCCTGCTCACTGTCGTCCTCATCCTCCACGCCCTCTTCGCCGCCTTTCTTCGCCCTTGTCGCGGCTCCGAGAAGGTCGGTCACCTTGTCGCCGCTTGGCCTTGCCGGAGGTCCTCCCGACCGATTTAACGGCCGCTTGCTCGGTTCTCCTCCGCCACCTTGGGCCCTTTCCTTGTCGCGCCTCAGATTAGCCTTTTGCTGCTCGACGAGATAATCGACGCGCTTGCAGCTTGTAGAGGTCGTGGCCTTTGGTGCGTGGATTTTGCAAGATTGTTTGCCGGGGCGCCTCGCTTGTCGGCTGCCGCCATTGTGGCAAGCTCCTTGCCGAACCGCTAACTGTGTTTGCTTGGCGGAGCTTCCTTGCCGGACTTTTCGACGGCAAGCACTGTTCCTTGTTCTTCTTCCGAAGACCTGTCACCGGGCGCTTTTTGCCGGGCGGCGCTGCCGGAGTCGCTTCCTCTCGCCAGCGCCTCCCCGAAGCCTCCTCCTCTTCCGCGCGGCGCATTTGTCACCAGGGGCATAAAGCTCGCGACATCCCGGATCTTGGTCATCGCCATCTCTTCACGATGCGGCGGTTACGCACGTTTCGTGGAACGCGCTGATAACCGCGGCGGGTGGACATCGAATGTTGTGTTGCACACGGCTGAAGCGTTGATGTACTTGCGCAGGATTCTCCTCCTTCGGGCCAAAATGTGGAGATCACTTTCTTGGTCGTGGGGTTTGTGGCCGCCAAAGGAAGGCACCAACAAACCGATGACAAAGATCCGCCTAAGAGGAAATGGAGCCCTCCGCAAGTGCATAAGCCAAGAACGAACGCTCGCCTAAGCACGAGCGGAAGTAGTTCGCCGAATCTTCTCGTCGCGCCGCAGCCTCGCACCGCGATGGTGTAAATACCGAGAAACTCCGAGGGTGTGTCTTGCCGTCGTATTTCTCCGACGCCGGGCTTGAAGTTTTTCATGCTAGGCCATCGACGCGCCGCGCTTCACGGGTGAACGCGGGGCAGCCCGCCACAGACGGGCAAGTCGCTCGCTCGCCGGGCGGCGACTTCGACAAAGTGCTCCCAGCTCTCGTCGATTGTCGCCGAAGTCTTCGGCGACGCCGATCGTGGTCCGAGCATCTTCTTGCCGCCGCTTGCCGAGGACTCGACGTTGATCTCGACGAGCCGCTGGTCCGACGATGCCGTGGAGCCGCTGCCGGCGTTGTTCCGGCGGGCGGCGTTTTTCGCTTCGCGGCGGGAGTGCACGGTAGTTGCACCCCGGGCGTCTTGTCGCCGCAGAGCTTCGCTTTCCTCGCTTGCCGCGGCCGCGAAGCCGCAGGCTGCCGCTGACGGTCGTTGTTGGCGGCGACCAGGCTCGATGGTAGCCCTCCGCCTCGACCTTGTCCGCCGCGGAGGGAAGTCGAGGAGCATTTGCGCTCGTGAGCGCTTCGCAGGAGTGGAGGGAAGCGGAGCGAAGCGCGCGGGAGCGGACGCGCTGGCTTCCGGCAGTGTTGGAAGGAGCAGGTCTGCCCCGCGCTTTCGCTTTGCCGTGGTTCGACGGGGTCCGGAACATCTCGCGAGCCCCGACGTGTCCTTGTTCCAACAAGCGGATACCACCTCTCGTGGTATGGCGCTGCTGGGTCGCCGTGGCGCTGAGATGGACGTGGGTCTACGGAAGCCGAGGCGTGGTCCTCCGCCCTGCCCTCGATCTCGTGGCACCGCGAGCGCTCGCCGGTGTCCACCCTTCCACCGGCGTCTCTCCGCCGCCGCTAGCTCCGGTGGCGGCGGGAAGACGGAGATGGGTCTGCGACCAAGCTCTCGCTCGGGCCATGACGCAGCTTGTCGGCGAAGCCGCCGACGGCCGGAGAGGTTGATGAAGAGCGCCGCGCGCGAACGCCGGATCAGGTTCGCATAACCTCGACGCTTTACCGCGCGCGCCAGAGATGTCGCGACGGATGGGTGGCGCGCACCTATGGGGCGGGGCCCTTCGTGTGTTCGCACGGGCGGAGGCTGCGCGAGAGCAGATCGAGGCGATGCACGCGGGATTTTACCAGCCGGGCCGCGATGGTCGCAGAAACCCTCTTGCTGCATTGTGTTGTATTTGATCTTGCTCAAGAATGCGAGCAAAACGGTGGAGTGGTGTAAAACCCTCGCGAGAGTAGCTGGTCGCGAACCTCTCGCGAGAATAGCGAATGGTTGAACCCCGAACCCCTCTCGCTGTGCATGGGCCTCCTTTATAGGGCAAGGGGTCACCGACAGTGTCAACGTGAGGTAGAGGGGTAAAACGTAAAAGAGGTGGTAGTTGGAACAGTCTTGAACAAAGGCAGCTACAAAGGCTTTTACCTACTTTTGACAGAGGGGACAAGGGCATTAAATGCCCGCCGCCGCCCCCAAAAGCTCCCGCCATTGCGTTTTCTTTCGCCACGGCGCGGCCACCACCGTGGAGTGCCACCGCATTCTTCATGCAAAGACAGCCACCCGCCACGCTCTCGAGAAGGCTGAGGCGACGCGTGGGCAAATGAGCCGAGTGCGGGCACGTAGATAGCTCTCCCGGCAAGCACCTTGCCGGGCCTTGATCTTGCCGGGCCCGGGACTTGTCGGGCTCGTGACTTGCCGCCTCCGGGTCTCGCCCGGCGCAAGGGCGCCGAGGCGTGTCTTCTGTGATGTGATCTTTCGTCCTCCCGACGAGCTCCTCTCGCCGGGATCTGCAGGAGTAATGTAGCCTTGAGCCTCGAATGGCCTTCCCGGCAAGCTCCTCTTGCCGTGGTCTTGAGTTTCTATCTTATATACTTTGTTCTTGAACGGCTTGGTGTGGAGCGGAGATGGTCTCCGCAAGCATTTGATGGATCTGGTTGCGGAGTCATCTGCCTGCACAAGTTGGGGTACCGAGGTACCCCTACCTTAGTACACCGACACCATGACGGAAGTTGTCGGATGAACCTAACACAACTTCTAGTAGTAAGGAGCCCGTGTAATTGGCGTAAGGGCTTGGCGCCACCTTTGAAGGAAGTGCTGCTATGGCTAATTTTGTAGGGTTCATCCCCATCCTGCGGATTGTGTCCGGATATAGCAGGTTTAAATCGCTACCGCCATCCATTAGGACTTGTGTAAATTGTAGTCCGTCGATTATAGGATCCAATATCAAAACAGTCCATCCTGCGTTTCGAATACTTCTGGAGTAATCTAGATGGTCCAAAGTAATTGGTTTTGACATCCAATCTCGGGATTCCGCTGGGGTTTACCGTGCGGCATGTGCTTTAGCAGGTGCCGCACTATTTTTCCGTATTATCACATGAAGTGAGTTTACTGTTTTGACTTCTTGTGGGAAAGTCTTTTGTTTTCCGGTGCTCTGCTTGTGGGGTTCGTCATCGTCTTGGCTTGGTGTGTCGAGCCCCTTGTGTTTGGCGTTAAGTCGGCCGGACTGTTTGAAGACCCAACAATCTCGGTGGGTATGGTTTGCACGCTTCCCGGGGGTACTGTGGATTTGACATATCCTATCCAAAATTTTGTTTAGGTTGGATAGCTCATCATTGTTGTCCTTAAGAGGCAGTGCTTTGTTGTTCGGCCGGGAGCTTTTGAACCCGGCGTTAACCGCCGTGCTCTTTGGGCCATTTTCCTTACTCCGGTGCTGATCTTTTTTGCGTCGTGATTTCCCATTTCCATCTCTGGCCTCGGATGTTCTCGGGTCGCTGGTGCTGCATCTTGCCAGCCAGCTATCTTCTCCTGCGCAAAAGCGGGTCATGAGGCTCGTTAGCGCGGCTATTGTTCTTGGTTTTTCCTGGCCAAGGTGTCTGGCGAGCCATTCGTCTCGGACGTTATGTTTAAAAGCTGCTAAGGCTTCGGTGTCCGGACAGTCGACTATTTGGTTCTTTTTGGTGAGGAACCTATTCCAGAATTTTCGTACTGACTCTCTGGGCTGTTGAGTTATGAGACTTAAATCGTCTGCATCCGGAGGGCGGACATAAGTTCCCTGAAAATTTGCTCTAAACGCATCCTCGAGCTCTTCCCAACTTCCAATGGTATTTTCTGGGAGGCTTTTGAGCCAATGCCGGGCTGGCCCTTTGAGCTTGAGGGGTAGGTATTTTATGGCATGGAGATCGTCTCCTCTAGCCATATGTATGTGTAGGATGTAATCCTAGATCCAAACTCGGGGGTCTGTTGTTCCGTCGTATGCCTCTATGTTTACGGGCTTAAAACCTGCTGGAAATTGATGATCCAGTACCTCATCGGTGAAACATAGTGGGTGTGGCGCCCCGGTATTTAGGTGTCCCGTTGTCTTTGAACACTCGGCGTGTTGTGTTGCTTCCTGTAGCCCTCTTTTTTGGCCCATAAATGGACCTGACCGGGCCATCCTTTTTGCGAGGATCTTTATGCGTATCATGTGCCGGCTTGTGTGCGGCTCCGCTTGCCGCTCTCAGCCCGTCATCTGGTCATCTATCCGGCCAGGCGGCCTCTTTGCTTTTTGATTGTGGTGGCTCTACGGCCTCCTCGTCGAATTCTGGCAACAGCTTGCGCTTCGGGTAGCTCTTTGCTTGGCCACTATTGCCATATTTATTCGCGGTCTTGAGTACTTTGCTCCATCTCATTCTGAGTACGTCTTCCGCTGTTTTGAGCTTCCGCTTCTGCTTCTTCAAACTTCTTGCAGTGGCGACGAGCCTTTTGTGAAGGTTCTTATGCTCTGGTGATGTGTCCGGCGTTAGATCGTCTGGACTGTTGTTTTCGCTGGGGATGGGTTGCTTGTCCAATTCATCCTGTTCGGATGGTTTGTTGGTTGCATGTTCGTCGTCCACTGGTTCACCCTGCTCTACGGCTGGGTCATTATGGGTGCTGTTGTTATTGAGGCGGGACTTCGGGCGGCGATTGCGTCGCCGTTTTGGTTGTTTTTCGGGGGAATTATCCTTCGCCGTGTCCCGTTGTTCCTCGTTATCGCTTCCTTTTGGTGTATCCACCATGTATACATCATGAGTTGAGGTGGCTTTCCAATGCCCAGTAGGCGCTGGTTCTTGTTCGTCTCCGGCATCGTCGTCCATACCGTCGATGTCTTCGGAGTCGTAGTCTAGCATGTCGGTTAAACAGTCGACAGTGGCTACCAGGTGGGTGGTGGGTGGGCTTTGAATTTCTTCGTCATCCGCATCCCAACCGTCCTGACCGCAGTTCGGCCAGGGCTCTCCTGATAACGAGAGATATTTTAGCGAATTCAGGACGTCGCCAAAAGGTGAGTGTTGAAAGATGTCCGCGGCGGTGAACTCCATGATCGGCGCCCGATCGGATTCGATTGAGGGGTGCGGAGGTTCGAGTCCGCACTCCTGAGTCACGAGCTTCACAAGGGACGAGGTCAAGATTCGCCCATCGCCGAGAGGCAGCAGTCCCCGAGGCGGTGTCTAGCCACCCATCCTCGATCCGCGCAATCGGCTCCAAATTAGGGTCGGAGCGACTCATGCGCGCCTCTGTGGCATCGTCCGCAGCAGAGCTAAATCATTCCCATCGAGACAAAGGCGGGCTTTACGGGTCAGGGCTCAATCCATCAAGATCAAGTCTCCGCGATGTCACCGTGAAGTTTAGACTTCCAAATCGACCTGATAGCCAGGGGCGAAGCTTTCGATCTGCTCCAGATGGCTGCTTAATTGCCCGCAGGCAAAGCCGATTTAATACGAAGATCTGTCCGGGAGAAAAGTCTCACCGGACTGCGCCGTTGTTGATGATCGAAGGAGCCATCAAGTTTATCGGTGACGCATACGAGGAACTCTCAATGAAAGCACCAATGTCGGTGTCAAACCGCGGATCTCGGTAGGGGGTCCTGAATCTGCGCGTCTAGGCGGATGGTAACAGGAGACAAGGGACACGATGTTTTTACCTGTGTTCGCCCTCTCGATGGAGGTAAAACCCTACCCCGCTTGATTGATATTGATGATATGGGTAGTACAAGAGTGGATCTACCACGAGATCAAGGAGGCTAAACCCTAGAAGCTAGCCTATGGTATGATTGTTGTTCGCCCTATGGACTAAAACCCTCCGTTTATACAGACACCGGAGAGGGCTAGGGTTACACAGTAGTCGGTTACAATGGTAGGAGATCTACATACCAGATTGCCAAGCTTGCCTTCCACGCCAAGGAAAGTCCCATCCGACACGGGACTAAGTCTTCAATCTTGTATCTTCATAGTCTTGGAGTCCGGACGATGATGATAGTTCGGCTATCCGGACACCCCCTAGTCCAGGACTCCCTCACTCAAGCAAGTTCCAAAGAGGAATACTAGGAGTATTCTAGCTGCTGAGAAGAACAAGGCCCCAGTGCCCAGTGTTGCTGAAGATGAGGATGAGGAAGGACAAGTCATTAGAAAGCTCAAGCCCAAGGTACCAGACCACAATGATGCCCATCCTGTGGCTGAGGACATGAGAATCAGGAAGGATTCGGGGCTGAGACTATGGAGGATGGAAGAACCATATGCTTCAAGAATAAGAACTGCTGTTGACTACATGTTCCATACAAAGGAACAACAGGACTTCTATGAGACCATTCTATTGGACAAGAAGCCCATAGTCTGTGACATGAGGTGGGTTGACTGAAAATTCATCAGGGAGAATGAGCAGCACTACCCTGGAGTGGAGGAGAGCTTTGTTGCTTGTGGAGTAGCAGATTTTGTTGGACAAGAGTTTACCAACTGGAATGATGAGCTTATCATGCAGTTCTACTCCACAGCACACTTTTATCCAGATGGTAGAATTGTGTGGATGTCTGAAGGTACAAGGTACCAATCCACTGTTGAAGAATGGGCAAGTCTCATAAATGCCCCCAAGGAAGAAGAGGCTGATCTGGATATTTATGCAAAGAAGAAGTTGGGTCACAACTCAATGGCTCACATGTACAAGGAAATTCCTGACAAGGCTATAGAGACTCACAAGTTTGGATCAGTTCACTTTCTACTGTCAGGGTTGGCAACCATAAATTGGATTCTGAGGCATACTTTGTTGCCCAAGTCTGGTGACCATAACATGATCAGAGGGCATGCCATCAACATGCTGCATGTGTTTGATGTGCCCCAGAAGTTCAAAGTCATGAGCATGATCATTGAAACAATCAAGAGGACTGCAGCAGATAAGAAGAGCAGCTGTGGATATGCACCTCACATTCAAGAATTGATCAACTCCAAGATGGGCATAGGGAAATATCAGTTGGATAAGGAACATTTTCCAATTTATCCAGACTTTGAGGACAATGAGGTTGTCATGAACGAAGATGATCCACAATCAGCCAAGCTCAGAGAAGAAGGAGAAGGCAAAGAAGGAGAGCTGCCAAGATGCCAACTCAAGAGGAGGCATCTGAGTATTTCTTGAAAACCAAACAAGAGCAGCTTGGTTACTTGATAGCATCAACTCGAGGATTGAGAAGGGTTGGCCACCCTAACTCAAAACCAGAGAGCCGGAAAGAATCATGGAACAAAAATTCTATGATCTGATGTCAAGGTAATCGAGATTCAGCCATGTAGAGCAGCCGCAGGATGACATGCAGAGAGGAAGGGCAAGACAACCACCAATGTGTTTGCCAGAGTGCCCAGAGCCCAGAGGTCAGCTTGCAGCTAGTGACAGACACTAGAGCAACAACTTCAGCACCAGCCATCGCCCCAACAGCCCAAAGGCAACCAGCTCCAAAGATCCACTCCAAAGACCCTCTACTTCAACTCAAGCCTTCGCCCAAGGAGCTATCAGACACCAAGACCGTAAGATCAAGCCCGAGAGTCGATCTAACACTATGCATTTTCTATGAACTTTTTGGTAACTTGTTGCCAAAGGGGGAGAAAAAAGTATAGATCATAGGCTTCGAGAGAGAGAGTGTTGCTTTTGATCTCTCTTGCTTTATTTGGTGGTTTTTCAAACTTTGTTTGCTTTTGGTTGAGATACTACGCCTGTGAGACATTGATGATCATGTGTTTGATCATAAGCTACATTTATGCATGCTTGATACTATCCTATCTATCTTATGTGATCATTCACTATGCTTGGTGATGAGTGCATGTATTCATTGTTTATTATTTTGAGCGCTCCACCAAGATGTATGTGACATGGAAGAGTAACCCATGAGCCTAATTCATTGTGCATTTGCAGTCCAAAGCAAATCTTAAACCATGCACAAATTTAGGGGGAGCTCTTGCTTATCACATACTTCTCAAAGCGATGATGTTATTCAATCTTATTATCATTTGTCGAAGCTTTGATCTATATGTTGTCATCAATTACCAAAAAGGGGGGGATTGAAAGTGCAACTATCCCTAGGTGGTTTTGGTAATTAATAACAACATATAGCTCATTGAGCTAATGCTATTCCAAGACTATTATTTCAGGAAATCTCAATGAATGGCATGGCATGGATGATGAAAGTGGATCCCTCAAAATACTTATGACAAAGGATTGGCTCAAGCTCAAAAGCTCAAGACTCTTACATTTTAGTGATCCAAGATCACATCGAGTCTATAGGAAAAGCCAATACTATCAAGGAGGGATGAGGTGTTGCTTAATGAGCCTCTTGCTTCATGTGCTTAGTGATATGCTCCAAAACCCTCAACTACTTTCCCACATCCACAAATGACCTAAACCCAAAGCCAAAATCGGTGACACCGAAACTTCCTATCCGGCGCCACCGATTCCAAAACTCATAGCCACTGCCACAAACCCTAAGCAAATCGATCTTACCGATAGGGATCCAGTGTCTCACCGAGATGGGGTTGCAATCTCCGCTTCCTTCAGAATGTTTCGTCTAACCGAAGTGAACGATCGGTACCACCGAGATTGCAATATAAACTCTCTGTTTCCTTTTTGTAACATTTCGGTCTCACCGAAAAGAGCAAATCGGTCCCACCGAGTTTTCCTGACCAACTCTTTGGAAAGCTTATTACCAAATCGGTCTCACCGAGTTTGTGTAATCGGTCTTACCGAGTTACGTTATGCCCTAACCCTAACCGAATCGGTATCACCGAGATGCATGTCAGTCCCACCGAAAATCACTAACGGTCACTAGGTTTACTAAATCGGTCCGACCGAGTTTAACGATTCGGTCCCACCGAGCTTGGTAAATTGTGTGTAATGGTTAGATTTTGTGTGGAGGCTATATATACGCCTCCACCTCCTCTTCATTCGTGGAGAGAGCCATCAGAACGAACCTACACTTCCAACTTACCATTTCTGAGAGAGAACCACCTACCATGTGTTGAGACCAAGATATTCCATTCCTACCATATGAATCTTGATCTCTAGCCTTCCCCAAGTTGCTTTCCACTCAAATCTTCTTTCCACCAGATCCAAAACCTATGAGAGAGAGTTGAGTGTTGGGGAGACTATCATTTGAAGCACAACAGCAAGGAGTTCATCATCAATGCACCATTTGTTACTTCTTGGAGAGTGGTGTCTCCTAGATTGGCTAGGTGTCACTTGGGAGCCTCCGACAAGATTGTGGAGTTGAACCAAGGAGTTTGTAAGGGCAAGGAGATCGCCTACTTCATGAAGATCTACAGCTAGTGAGGCAAGTCCTTCGTGGGCGTACAGCCATGGTGGGATAGACAAGGTTGCTTCTTCGTGGACCCTTCGGGTGGAGCCCTTCGTGGACTCGTGCAGCCGCTACCCTTCATGGGTTGAAGTCTCCATCAACGTGGATGTACGATAGCACCACCCATCGGAACCACGCCAAAAACATCCGTGTTCCAATTGCGCTTTGAATCCTCCAAACCCTTCCCTTTACTTTCTTGCAAGTTGCATGCTTTAATTTCCGCTGCCTATATACTCTTTGCATGCTTGCTTGAATTGTGTGATGATTGCTTGACTTGTCCTAAAGTAGCTAAAATCTGCCAAACTCTAAAATTGGGAAAAGGTTAAGTTTTTATTGGTCAAGTAGTCTAATCACCCCCCCTCTAGACATACTTCAAGGTCCTACAGACGGTGATCTCTGTCCTGCTCCTCTGCTGGTCTTGGTCTCGTTGCACCGATATGGAAACCTTTGCTTGATGCCTCGGATTCGCTACCGAGCTTGCCCCTTTGCACCAAAGAGGAACGAGACATCATGAGTCGGGCGCCTCACCGGTCTTGATCATCATGGCTTGCGTCATGAGCACCTCGCGAGGTACTCCTTGCCTTGATCTCTCCGCCTCCTCGGGAGCCTTCCTGGTGAGGCTGCCCCTAAGGAAGCCTTGCATCGTCCGCCCCGTGAGGCTTGGCCCCTCGCGAGGGTCTTGAACTTGGGTTGATGAAGACGGGTTGTACTGGGCCACTGCTTGAGCCACGCCACAGGCCGCAGGTAGGCAAGTCTAGGGACCCCCGTTCCCAGAACGCCAACAGTAGCCCCCGGGCCCAAGGCGCGCTCGGACTTTGGCTTAGCAGCGAAGCCAAAGGGCAAGTGTGGAGCGCCGCGGGCCCCAACAGCCTGCGGCCTTGGTTGACGCGTGGCGACTGATAGGCGTGGGCGTCCGCTTCCCCATGCTCCCCCAATATCGGCCTGGCTAGGCGGCCACGAAGCTTTACACAATTATTTCTCTTTGCCGCCCGCGTGCTTCCTGTTCCTCTCTTCCTCGAACCTCTGTTTCCGCTTCCAATCTGACTTGAGCTCTGCCCCCTCCATTGCCATGGCGCCAACCAAAAAAGAGAAGGGAAAGAATTCTGTGTCCTCATCCAGTTTGCCTCCGGCAATCGAGCCCGCCGTCGGCCGGTCGCTGGTGCTCAATCTGGAGGCCTTGGAGAAGGTTCGCCCCACACTCGCCTCCAGCTTCAATGAGTGCGGAAGGACGATGGTTTGGCCTGCACCCATGCCTCCGTCGACAGGATAGTCATGGAGGTTCGATTCTCGATCGACCCCCTGTGAGCTAGCCTGGTTCCTCCTTTCTCTGCCTTTTTCAATGCGGTGCTCTCCCACTATCAGATCCATATGATGCACCTTGATCATCAATCCGTTACCCTTCTTGTTGTCTTCGCCTTTGTCGGCAAAGCCATGGTGGGCATTGCTCCTTCCATTGCCCTCTTGCGCCACTTCTCCCTGCGTTTGACTGACCCCTTGTAGTGCTCGGGGTGCGTGAGCTTCCAGGCCGTGGCAGAGACGGCCGCCTCAGGGATTGACTTTAGCCTCCCACCTTCCATGAGAGGGTTCCAGACGCGGTGGCTGTATGTGGATGTCGGAGTGCCCAGCCCCCTGCTCTCGCATCCGACATTGCCTGCTATTCCCAATCTGGGATGGGGCCACGAGAGGCTCGCGAGCCCACGGATCTCCTTCGTCTGGCGCCGACTAGGGAGGTTGAGAGTGCTCAGCGTGACTGCGGCCTGGGTGGTGAAGGAGTTCCTCTAGTGTCGCATTGCTCCTCTCCAACGCCACTCCCGGCCGATGTGGTCCCTGACCTGGTATCAGGACCACATGAGGCTCCTAGATACGGAGCTGGCACACGAAATGCTGAAGATGGTGCTAGAGGTCTTGACAGGCGACCCCTCGCCGGGCGATATTCGGCACGGGGGCAGCCTCCTGTATCTCTACTCGGGAGGGGCCGAGTTCGTGAGGCAGATGCCTCACTTCAACGAATGGGGTTTGCGCCCGGCCGATCTCGTGGGGCCTCGCGAGAATCCCGTCGTCGTGGCTCCCCTCCCTGTCGCCAACACCGATCTTGCCCCAAGAGCTGGTGCGGGGAGGCGAGCATCGCTTGAAGCGGGAAGCTCTGGTGCCGTGGCGCCGACATCGCACGGGGCTCCCGAGGCATCATCCTCCGGAGCATATGAAGCCCGCCCTGAGGCGATTGTTGATGTGAAGACGCGACCTGCGACTCCCGAGGCTGGAGCCCTCGAGGCCTCGGCAGGTCATCAGGAAGCGGTGCCTGATCGCTCCTCCCAACTTGGCGCCCTTGAGGTTGGCTGCCTGAGCGCTTCTTCATCCGCGCCTCGCGCCGGCTCGCACGCTGAGTGCCTGGGTCGGTTCCGCATAGATTTCGACGCCCTCTGCAAGAGGAAAGAGTCTTCGAGTGGGAGCGAGCGCCCCTGCCGACCGTTGAAGCATATGAAGTACTTCGCCATAGATGAGTAAGTACCTCATTCTTGTAATTCCTCAATCGCTGGTCCCTTTCCTGACTGTGGCCCTTCAGGATCCCTCCTGCCAAGCCTGCGGAGTCTACCAAGAAGCAACTTCCTCCGACCTCGCCTCCATCGCTGGCCTTGAGCATCCCGAGCCTGCGTGCTGCCCCTGACGTGAGTTCAGCCGGAGAAGTAACCCGGCCCGCATGGTGCCTCGAGCCTGTGCCCTTGCCGCCTTTCCTTCGTGACCCCGCCCGGGGCGTGACCAGCCTGCCCCGAGCTCCTTCTCTGATCATGGACGGCGAATGGTTGAAGTTGGTCCTTGGCTCTTCCTCTGGGGATGGATCTGTGCCGGCCTGGGCCCCTCGCGGAGCCCGCCTGGAGATGGTGGGGGCGCCAGCCCCCAACCCCCTGCCAAGAGGGGGCGAACCGCTTCAGGGCCCTCCGCCAACACCGGTGGCGGAGGGCAATATCGATGACATGCTCAAGCGATCGCTGGAGGGCAGCGTCATCCACCAAGAGTTCTTCCAGAAGGCGATGGACGCAATGGGCCAGCTTGGTGGAGAGCTCGCGGACGTGGATGCATGTCTTGAAGCCGAGGGCCTTCGGCTGATTGAGGAGCGGTGCAAGCTGAAGGTGGCGGTCAACCTTACGCATCATCAGCACAATCTTAACAACGTGAAGTCCAAAGCATCCCTTGAGGCCCCGCGAAAGGCCTGCTCCAAGCTATTGAGGAGGCTCGGGAAGTAGACCAACGACGCGAGATCGCGGAGAAGCACGCGTGGGAGCTCCAAGCTTGGAGCACTTCCCTGGAGCAGCAAGTGAGCTGCCAGGCCGCCCTTGCGTCGTTGAAGGGGACGCCCATCAAGGAGGAGGAGCTCCGTAGGCGTGAGGAAGCACCGACGTTGGAGGCCGCCGAGCAGAATCTCGACCTTGAGCGGTTGGAGATGAGGGAGCGCCAGGTTACCCAGGCGGAGGACGGAGTTGGCGCGCGGGAGGCTCGGATCCAAGAATAGGTCAACCGCCACGTGGCGGAAGTTTGTGTGGGTCTTGTGCGCGAGTATAAAGAGAGGCTGGAGCTGATTGAAGCCGAGGCTGCAGGCAGGACTGCCGCCCTCAGGTCCAAGCTAACCGAGGCTACGCAGCGCACGGAGGTCACTGCAGCCGCCCTGGTCTTGGTGCAGACTGAGTTGGCCTCCTCCCGTGCCGAGCTGCTTCTTCTTCAATGGAGGGTCGATGACGCCGAGTCAATTGCGCGACAGAACAGAGAAGAGATTCACCAGCGGCAGACGCTGGAGCACATGCATGGCCCCATGCTCCAAGTGTTCAGGGATAGGGCCAATACTGCCCTAGGCAACATCTACGATGCGAACGCTCCGCACCCTCATGTCACCAACTATGTAGGCCATGTCAGTTCTTCACTGGCGTGGTGACGCATCTGGAGAATCGCTCTGAGAGAGATTGCCAGCTTGTCGAGGAGAGGAGCCGCCTGCCGGGCGCCAAGATTCTCCCGCCTTCGCCTATCTTCAGATAGGGACCCCCATTTCGACTTTGACGCCGCCATTGCTCCAGTGCCCGTGGCCATTCGAGGCGACTTGGCGCGGTGGGTGGAGGACAATGTGGATGCCCTTGTTAGGGCCTTCGGTTCTGACGATGACGGGGTGGTAGTTGCCGCAAATGAAGGTGACGTGGTGAATGGAGGCGAGGATGGCGCCGATGACGGTGATGGCAATGTCAGTGACGGCAACAGCGGCGCCAGTGATGCCTCCGGAGGCGACCAAGGGGATGTGGTGAGCCATATGTTTGACTGATCCTGTATCTCCCTGCTATTTATCATGCGCAGAAAAAGCTCGGGCGCAGCCCTAAAGGTTGTAAGAGCATTTTGGGAGGGGAAGCCCCTCATGTAAAAATGATTGTTGTCCACATGTTTTTAGGAACGACGCTGAGTGCGCGCCCGCATGACGTACGGGCCCTGGGACGGGTTAGTTGCTGTGATTTACCTTTAGCCCAGGTGAGCCTTGAGTAGGCATGCGAGGCCGTAATTCTCCGAGGGTCCTCCGGGGGACCTACTGATCATGTGGTGAGAGCCTTGCGAGAGCGAGTGCTGGCCATGAGACAGCATGCGCACGCGGGCTGAGCCTAGCCCTGCCCGTGAGAGGCTCGCGTGGGGGAGGCAGCTGGTGCAAACTCCGGACCAGGGCAAAAACCAGAACACAAGAAAACACACAAACGAGGCAAGACACCCCTCCCCGCACACACGCAAACGCAAAATTTATTTCAACTTAAATCTGAAGCAAGGAAGCTCGACCACAGAAAAGGAGGCAAACAAAAGGCCGCGTCCGGCACCTAGACGAGTCTTCAACATCTTCTCACCAGCGCGGAGCTAAGTGCTGCCACTGGGCGTGGGAGGGAGCCCCCGAGGCCCGAGGGCAGCTCTTCGGAGACTCCGGGGCGTGTACAACCCCAACTCATTATTACGTGAGAGTGTCATGGGCAGTGTCGTGGATTTGTCACGGTAGATGTCCTAGCGTAAGGACTTAGTCGTGGAGCCATCGCTACGGGCTTACTTGCAGGGGTTAAAGCGGACACAAAGACACAAGGGTTTATACTAGTTCGGCCCCTTCGATGAAGGTAAAAGCCTACGTCTAGTTGTGATGGAATTGATGTAGTCTCGATGGCTAGGGAGCAAACAAGCTTCGCTTAGGCTCGAGTTGTGGTTGTCTATCTTGAACCGCCACGGGTCGCCCCTTATATACACGAGTGACGCCTGTCGGTTTGCAGAGTCCCAACCGTTCATATTCGTATCCCGGTTGGTATCTCTATTCCTAACTTACAATACAAGTCATACATCAGGCCGGTTTACGGCCACAAGTTCTAAACCAACTACAGGCCTTGGGCCTTTCCATGATTACACCACTAGCAGAGCTAACCCGGCCCAAGCTTGGCCGATTTATACCTAGTGGTAATATCCCCAACATTAGGCCCCAGATTGATTTGAACTGGTTCATGTCAATCCTTCACAGAACCTGCATCTTGACATCTTCTTTGTTTAATAAACCGCCACGCCGCATTGCTTCGATCATCAGAACCGCATGACATCGTTGCTTCGTCATCAGAACCGGCATGACATCATTGCTTCGTCATCAGAACCGCATGACGCTATCTTAAAGTTTATCCTTTATAACGCCTTCCTTAATGACACCCCTCGATTCACGCGCTTGACCTAGCTTTATCGCTTTATAAATAGGACCGAAGGGTCATTCTTTTCTCCCTTCGCTTCTTCTTCTTCTTCCTCGCCGCTGCCTTTGAGCTCCGCTGCCGCCATCAACTTCGCTTCGACCTAGGCCGCAGATCAACTCAGACGAACCGTAACATCGCAGCCTTTCTCCGCATCTCCTCCGCTTCCAAAAAGTTTTTGCCCTTCTTCACCTGTTCTTCATTTTAGATCTGTTTAGGTTCGAGCTTCATGCCCCGTTCTTCGTATGCTTTCATCTTTTTAGTCTTGAACCATGCTATGAATCCCATCCTGCACTAATGATTTACTCCTCGCAGATCCGCTGACTTGCTTATCTTAATCTCATGGATCTTCTCGATATACATATACGCCTTTATAATCCACTTCCGCTTTTTCTTTACTTCCCGCAAGATTTCGCTTTTCAAAACCCGCTTGATCCGTAGTAAACATGAAATTGTGTGAAACCTATTTCTGTCCATGACTTCAATTACCTTCGAAGCCAAGATTAGGCGGTTTAACTCACCATAGTAAAAAGTTGCTAAACCGGCATCAGTACACCATTAGTCCCCTTGTTGAACCGCCAGAATGTATCTGACATCATCTCATGACGAACTGATTTATGGGAACCACCTCCGGTTTATCATAACTTAGATCAATCACTCTGTAATAAGCACTTTCTTAAACCGGATCCTTCTCCTTGTAGATCTCTATGATGGCCAAACAAGTGTATGAATGCAATCGAGTTCTTCCCGCCTCCGAGACACAGCTTGAAAGAGCTGGTATCGATCGGGCGCTTTAGATGATCAAAATATAATCCATTGAGGGTTCCTCGAGAGGAATGTCCTCCCACACCTCGTGAAGGAGAAGTTGTAGTTTTCATGATCACCGCCCGGGTTTCAAACCGCCTGGTCAAAGTTTTACCGGACGTGATGGCCAATTTTCAGCTCCGCCCCCAAGACATCGGCCCCAACTCCGCTACTAATCTTTGCCACTTTCAAGCATCGTCCAAGCATATCTACAAGAGGAACCTTCCGCTGAACTGTTCGAGATCTTTTTCCACCTAAACCGTCGAACTGAATTCACCGACGCCCTAATACGTAATTGGGCGGTATGGCTATCCGTAAGAGGAAGGAGATCACTTATCCCCATGTTAAACTCCATACTCACCCCAAAGAGTGGAATGCGACTTGGTTCTATTGCAAAGATACTTCTCAAGGTGAAAATCTTTACCGGCTTCCGCCCAGAGCGGTTAAGCAATACTCATCCTTTTCTCAAAGATCGATCGCCAAAGAGAGAAGCAAATATGCCCCACAACTATCCAAACTCCGCTTTCATGGCCAACGGTTTAATCGAATCGATCTTGCACGCTGCTGGCTATCTTGGGGCATATCGCTTTGAGCCGGCGCCGGCTTAATGTGCCAATATACCGCAAGGTCGACGACCCACTCCGACACACCAAACTGAACTGCTCAAGATGAAGTTACGGATTCAAGAAGGAAAATGCTAAATGAACCGGAGCATCTCTCGTGCTCAAACCGCTTGGCTCTCATCGCACTATCAACGCACCACCGCGGTAAGTCTCGATCGTGTCATTATAAAACCCGCTGTTATTTTCATATATCCAACTCTCAATTATTTCGATCCAGTATGCATAACCGCTTTGGAGCAAAAACTCTCAAGACAAAGTGGATAAAGTCGGCGCCAATTCGCCCAAAACAAAAGTTGTCAAGAAATCCGCCCACAAGAGGAAGACTATCGCTTCATTCGATCCGCCATTGATGATGATGTGGGTAATCCGAACTTGATTCTCTTGGCTTGTTTTTACACGCCTTATTGATGACGATGCTTGTCGATGACGCTGAAGCCAGAACGCAGGATTTGCCGAGGTAACTATTCTCTTCCGATTCAACGAATTTGCCTTCACTAAAATTTCGCCGGCAAACCGAAAGTTAACTTTTCTCACCCCTTGCTTACTTGGACCCCAAACTTTATGAAGACACAAAGAACATGAGGCTCGTCGACAACCCCAAGACAAATGGACAGTAGTTACCTCTGCCGGTTTACTAAACAGCCCGCTCGAAAACGCCGCACCGAGGTTTCCAACCTTTTATTGCCTTAAATTCCAAAGCGGTTTGTTCCACAACCTCTTAATCCGTCCGACCGATTATCGTGTCACCTCCCATTCATCCTCTCGCTAATCGTCCGCCACTCAACTACCACCATTGAAGATAGCCGTCGGGTAAGTTCATACAGCCATATGCTTTTCGATTTCTTCAGAATGTATACGCCTTTGCTCCTAAATCTTTGTTTCTTCGTAACCAAACCGAAACCCAGCAAGAAGGCTCGCTGGACAAAACAGTCAAGAGGTTGCCGCTTCAGATCATGAGCGGGCGCCAGATCTCAAAAATGTTGCCTCAAGATATTCCAAATGACCTCCGTTCAAGAAGATGTTATTCCCGAGGAGAGGCCCGTGAATGTTTCAATGTCTGCTGATCCGCCGCCAAGATCGTCCGGTCCGAAAAGCCTCACAGCCCCATCAAACAGCTGTGTTTACACGATCCGTCAATCGAAGATGACGACGCCAGGATTATCGAATAGGCCACTCAACCGGGAACGCTGCAACTCTAACCCGCATACTGTGAAGGAGGATTCTTCAACTTTGAACAAAGGAAAGTGGGCTGCCGACTGAAACATATGCCGCTTTAAGCGCCCAAGATCTTCATTCTCGATACCGAACCGCTTTACAAGAGCCGTGATTATGAAGTCGGCTTGGTGAAACTAATGAGAGACAAGTTTGAGGTAACACTCCTTTCCTTATTACCAAGATAATAGTCCTTGTAGCCCCCAAGGGCTGGTTTGCAATCTTTGATCAAACCGACTTGATAAATTTCTTTGATAGATGTTGCAATCTTCCCTCATAGTTACCAGGCCGGTTTAGCGATGCATACTTAAACCGTACTCCAAAAATTTCCCGACAACACCGTAATAGAATCAAATAGCCATTAGCCCTCAGTGCCGAGTTGAATACTCAGATTCAACTTGGGACTTTGCCATGTATTAGCAAGAGAAAGATTGAAGGTACATTAGCCCCAAGTGGCAAGCATATAACCGTGTTGTATGGTTGAGACTTTAACTTGAATTGTTGGCTGATCATACTATCAATGTGCAAAGCGAGGTGAAGATCAAGGATGATCGGATTGCCGATTTACAGCAGCTTTGAAAACCCAGCAGGCCGAGACAGTAAAAGCCAAGAAGGAGCTAACCAAAGGCCTTTGTCCGCCACGAACAGTGAAGGAAAACATGAAGAAGGAACAGGCGGTCTGGGCCACCGAAAAGGTCAACTTGCTCAAACGGGCCGAGAATGCTGAAGCTGCCCTTAAACCGGTGGTGGATGATCTGACAGCCGTGAAGTGGCAAGTGCATTCTATGACGGCAGCCATCTTCGGTAAGTTCCCTGTGAATAAGTGTAATATGCTTTTCTGCTGCACCATTATTCCGGTTTAAAACTATTCTGTTTATCATATGCAGGCACACGCGTTGGGCACTTGGGAAATGACGTGCGGAAGAAACTGAAGGCTGTCTACACTTTAGTGGAGCAGTTATATACCGGAGCCCAGCGTGTTATTACCACAATGTCACATAACAATCCAGCGCCGCCCCGATCCAAGATACCTCGAACCGCTATCCATCCTTCCTTCCCGGATTGAAGAGGTGAAGAAATCTGCTGCACGAACCGGAGCCATCAACGCTTTGATCCGAGCCAAAGCCCGGTACCGGATTTTGACCCGTGGAAGCAGCTCAAGGCTATCCCAAAGGTGAAGGAAGACGGCTCAGATTTCATTGAAGAGGACTTATGGGCGATAAACCGTGCGTACGCCTACCGGCTTGTCAATTGGTCAAGAAGCCGATTTGGAGCACTATCAAGCCCAATACAATGAGCGAATCAAGCGTGTGTCCGCCCAACTTTTGAACCGAGAACTTGATCCTCCAATCCGTAAGCATACTTACGCACTCGACATTGAACCGCCGTTTTGATTCACGAAGAGGCTGTTTTCCAAGCGCTAATGGGAATCGATCGACTATCGTGGATTTCAAATTGATGGGTAGAGATGAAGATGTCAAGCGGCGGAGGATGAAGAATAGTCGTGAACCGTAGCCGGGTTAGACAACCGTCGTGGGCTGTTTAGCCAAAAACAATGATCTCATTTGGGCAATCGTGTTGCCTTTGTAATAGCCTTTAGTCAAAACTTGTTGCTCGGAGATGCCTTCGCATCGATGAAACTTTTGTTTGATTCATACCCCTCGCAATCAAAAATTGAACTCGGCAGCGGTGATACCACCAGCCGTTTATGGCATCCAATATATTTGTGTACCGAAAATCAATGAGTATGCGATACAAATACCGCCAGATCTGGCATAAAGTCATGCGAGCTAATCTTGAAGCGGAGGCCTTTAAAACCAATGACCGTCTGGGAGACAATAACTCCCACATAGGCATGTTGAAACAGCACAAGCCCCGTATACTCCATAAAGATGAACCGAAGAAGGTAAACCGGCAGATAAAAAACTTCGTGCAATACTAAACCGGTCCCGCCGCTTTGTTATCGACAGCTAAACCGATAAAAATATTCGCCGGGTTGAAAACGCAACAAAAATCGAATACCAAATATGGCAACAAAGGCAATAACTTTTGCAAAAGGAAAGCTTCATGGAGCTGGTCGATGGCATTACCATGGTCGACGCGACCAAGCCCCCAAGGCGAAGCGATGGTGCTAATCGCCAGTCCCCAAAGACTCTTGGCGAGTACGCCGCCAAGTGGCATGACATTGGTTCGGGTTCACCAAGCCCCCAAGTGACGCTGGCCCTATTGGTCGACCAAGAGGCGTGACTGTTCAGACGTGACCGTGTCCCCAATGATCCGTGGCTTTCGCTTATCAAGAGGTGTTGCATTGGTTCGACACCTACCAAGCCCCCAAGTGATAAATATAATCACATGGGGTAAACCGAGGCCGCTTTAAAATGTAAACACTCCATGTAACCACACATGATAAGGAAGACAGAGACCCCGCTTTAGCCGAGGCCCTGATTTTTATTATATCAAGATAATATATACATTGTTATGCTATGTACATAAACCGAGCCGATGACTCAAGTGTAGTAAGGTCAAGATGAGCTATATTCCACGGCCTATTGGTCTCCTCCTCCGATGTACGTGAGTCTTTACGCCTCGAATATCAACCAGATAGTAGGAACCGCTGTGTAGATTCTGTCGACCACAAAGGGTCCTTCCCAAGGCGGGATAACTTGTGCATATCTGTCTAGTCTTGATGAGACGGCACCAAATCTCCTTCCCGAAAGGCTCGTCTTAACCCGCGGCTGTGATACCGACGAAGATCTTGCCGGTAAATCGCCGAACGAGCGGCTGCCATATCACGCCCTCATCCAATAGGTCCAAAGCGCCCCGTCGTGCCACCTCGTTGTCCGCTTCAACATAAGCCGCTACATCGGGCGAATCGTGCTCGATGTCACCGGGGAGAACCGCCTCGCCCAGTAAACTATGAAGAAAGGGTGTACCTCAGAGGCGGTTTGGCGAGTATTGATACTCCATAGTACCGATGGGAGCTCTTCAACCCAGCACCCGGTGTTCTCTCGTAATGGAACCGAAGTCGGGTTTGATGCCTCGCAAGATTTCGATTAGCACGCTCGCCGCCCATTGGATCTGGGGTGCGCCATCGATGATACGCTGCCGATATGCTCACGCTCACGTAATTCTTTCATAGCTCCCTTGGACAGATTAGTGCCATTGTCGAATGATACCGTGTGGAAAGCCAAACCGAAAATCACCTTTTGATGAACTGCACCGCCGCCGCCGCATCACACTTATCGACTGTGTTCCGCTTCAACCCACTTGGTGAACTTGTCAACCGCCACCAACAGTGGGTCTTCTTATCTTTGGATCGCTTAAAGGGCCCAACCATATCCAGCCCCCAGGTCGCGAACAGCCACGTTATTGGGATCATCCGCAATTCCTATGCCGGTACATGAGCACGCTCGAGAATTTCGACATCAATCGCACCGCTGACCAAGTCCTCCGTGATCAAGATGAGCAGCTAACCAAGAAAATCCATGACGGAATGCCTTCGCCACTGTGGACTTTGAACCGGCGTGATGCCCGCAATCCCTTCATGGATTTCTTTTAAAATTTCACAGCCTTCCTCGGGGAAACACAGCATTGAAACGCCTCAAACACCGCAATGATGCAACTCACCATTAATAATCGCTATAGATTTGGAGCGCCGGATTATCTGTTCGCCGTAACCTCATCGTCCGCAACTCTCCTCGAGTCATATACGCAAGGTAAGGAACCGCCCAATCCGAATAGCATGTAACGCCGCCACCAACCGAGCCTCCGGATCAGAATTGACAAATCCGCTTCACCAGGAGCCGAATCGACGGGTTGTGCAAGACGCCCAGAAGACATTAGGTGGAACCGGTTTACGCCGAGAACCCAAACGGCTTAAAGCGCCTGCCGCTTCGTTCTTCCGCGATCCACATGATCCACTTGATAACCCTTGAAGCAACCTGCAATATTATCCACTTCTCGACGATATGCGCCATGAGGGGGTCCTTAGAATCCCAAGTGCCGATACTTGCCGAGCCACCAGTCCGAAGTCACCAAAGCACTTAACCCGGTTAAGTTCATCTCCTTAGCCATGCGGAGACCATGGAGCAAGGCTTCATACTCAGCTGCATTATTAGTACAAGGGAACATTAGACGGAGAACGAATAAAACTTATCACCGTGGGGAAGTTAAAACGACTCCACTTTCGAGCCTTCCAATTGTCCGGATCCGCAAAATGAATAGTCCAAGATGTGTGATCCGCTTCCTCCGGTGCTTGTAACTCGTCCACCATTAATGAAATCAACAAGGGCTTGTGACTTTACCGCTGTGCGCGGTATATACTTTAGCCCATGTGGCCCAAGCTCGATGGCCCATTTTGCAATCCGGCCAGTCGCCTCCCGGTTTTGTATGATATCACCCAAAGGAGCTGAACTAACCACTGTAATAGGATGCCCATGGAAATATTGTTTCAGCTTCCGGCTGGCCATAAAAACACCATAGACTAGCTTCGCCAATGCGGATATCTCGCTGACTCAATAAGCACCTCATCGATATAATAAACCGCCGTTGAACCGATATTCTTTCGCCTCCTTGCGTTTACCACAATGGCTACGCCATCGCCGAGCATTGGCTGCCACATATAACAACAACGGTTCCTTGTCAACCGGAGCCGCAAGAACAAAGCGGGTTGGCCAATTGCCGCTTTAAATCCTCAAAGGCTTCATCAGCACCGGACTCTAGACAAAATTATCCGCCTTCCTCAAAGATCTCGTATAAGGGATGGCCTTCTCCCCGAGGCGGCTGATAAACCGGCTCAACGCAGCAATCCGGCCCGCCAGACGTTGAACATCGTTGATACACTTCGGTTTAGCCAAGGAAGTGATGGCTTTAATTTTCTCCGGATTAGCCTCGATTCCTCTGTTAGACACCAGGAACCCCAATAACTTGCCAGCCGGAACACCAAAAACGCACTTGGCCGGATTAAGCATCATCTTATAAATGCGCAAGTTGTCGAAGGTCTCCTTCAAATCTTCCACCAGTGTCTCCTTTTGTCTTGACTTCACCACAATGTCATCTACATAAGCATGCACATTGCAGCCAATCACGATGCAAGCAATTCGCACACACCTCGATAAGTAGCTCGGCACTCTTGAGCCCAAAAGGCATAGATACATAGCAGAAGGCTCCAAAGGGAGTTATAAACGCCGTCTTCTCCTGGTCCTTAACCGCCATTTTGATCTGATGATATCCAGAGTATGCGTCCAAAAAACTTAAACGCTCACATCCCGCCGTGGCATCAATAATCTGATCGATGCGGGGAGAGCAAAGGATCTGCTGGCAAGCCTTGTTGAGATCTGTAGTCCACACACATACGCCAGTGCCGCTTTTCTTAGGACCACCACCGGATTAGCAAGCCACCCGGATGAAACACCTCAATGATAAAGCCAGCCCGTAAGCTTCGCTACTTTTTCCCAATGGCCTTGCGCCTTTCTTCATTAAACCGGCGGAGAAACTGTTTCACCGGTTTATACTTAGGATCCACATTAAGTGTGTGCTCAACGAGTTCTCTCTCAGACACCCGCATGTCGATGGTTTCCATGCAAAGATGTCCCGGTTCTCATGGATGAACTCGATGAGCGCGCCTTCCTATTTGGGATCCAGTTGGCACCGACGAAGGAACTGCTTGGACGAATTGCTCCGCACAAAGTCAACAAGCTTGGTCTCATTGCCGATTTAAACTTCAGATCCGATTCATGCTCAGAGGGCTTCTTCAAAGGGTCATATCTGCCGGATCAACATTGTCCTTATAAAATTTCAACTCCTCCGTGGCACGACCGCCTCGCATAAGCTGCATCTCCTTCCTCACATTCCAAAGCGACTCGGCGGCTTCCATGCACCGTTATCGCCTTTGTAACCCGCATTTTGAGCTGCAAGTAAATATAACAGGTCGTGCCATGAACTTAGCATAAGCTGGCCGTCCAAACAAGGCATGATATGGACTCGGATTTTCACCACTTCAAAAGTTAGCTTTTCGCATCGAATCATGTTCATCTCCAAAAGCCACATCCGTGGCTATCTTACCAATGGGATAAGCAGATTTGCTCGGCACTACACCATGGAACACCGTATTGACGGTCCGAGATCTTTATCCGTGAGACCCATGCGATCGAAAGTGTCATAATACAATATATTGATATCGCTTCCTCCATCCATAAGTACCTTAGTAAACTTATAGCCCCCAACCCGAGGATCTACCACCAAAGCCACCGACCCGGATTATCAACCCGGGGATGGTCCTCTCGCCCATACGATAGGCTGCTCGACCAGCGCAAATACCGTGGCAAAGCCGGTTCAACAGAGTTTACTGCCCGTTTGTGAAGCTTCCGATCCCGCTTGTCCAGACTGGTTGTGAAAACATGATACTGCCCGCCATTCAACTGCTTCGGTTGGCTCGATAGCTTCGACTGCTGTCTGCCATCACCGCCACCTTGATTACTCTGATTATTGAGATTGCCCTGGTTATGCCCTAAACCAGAAGCTCCGTCCTGACCCGGCCCATGGAAACCGGATCCTGAACCGCCACCTGACCCCTGGTCATATCGGAAAGCATCAGAATTTTTGAACTCCTGCATAATATAACAGTCTTTCCAAAGATGATTCGATGGGGATTCCTTTGTTCCATGCTTGGGACAAGGCTGATTCAACAAGTAATTCAAACGGTTTGCACTAGCATTCGGACCCCGACTCGCCTTGCCTCTGCGCCGCGGGCCTCTGTCCTGCGCATTAGTGTTGGCTACGAAATCTGGATTACCATCAGCCTTGCGCTTGCCCCCGTTTCCATGACCCGCCGGTTTGAAATGCTGCTGCTTGGAGTTGCCGTTCTTCTTTCCCTTCCCTGCTTCATCATCATCTGCTTCAGGATCCTTGGTACTGTCTGAATCGGCATATTTTACCAAAGCGGCCATGAGGGTTCCCATATCATTGCGTAACCGCTTCATACGCCCCAAATTAAATTTCAAGGGCTCAAACCGCAGCTTGCTTTCCAATGTTATGATCGCCGAGTCAAGATTGATCCGTCCAAGAGTGCAAAATCTCAGATACACGGCGCACTCCAACGGGTTGTCGACTTCTTCTTCCTGAACGCAAGCCGCCAGTCTACTATGGATTTGGGCTGCTTACATGTGTCCTTGAAATTCGGATAAACCGGCCCGTGAATCGACCCCATGAACGATAGAATTGGGCGGCAAGCTTTTCAACCAAGTACGCTACTGTGCCCTCCATCATCATAGTGAAGTACTTTGCACACGCGCTTCATCAACATCTAGCATCTCCATGGCCATCTCATAACTCTCAACCCACGCTCAGGGATAGATCTGCAGTGTAATTCGCACCTTGCGCGGGCCTTTAAAATCCTTAGGTAGACGACATTGCGTAAAGCGGGATTAAACAGGCACTCCCAAAGCGGATGTGACTCGGTCCGCGAAGGTGGTAGGCGAACTGGTGTGTGTTGATCCGCATCATATCAAGGCCGCTAACTCAGCCTCTCTGCGTGCGGGCCGGTCCACCACCTCCCGAGCATCACGAACGCCACCTATCTGGTGATTGCCTCGGCCGCTTCACGGTCCCGCTGTTACTTGATAGGGCCGGTTCATCCATGCGCCTGCCAGTAGCTCCGCTTGACGGGCGAGAGTGAATCCGATCGCGGCCAGTATGAATACGCTCTGCTGGATTAGTGCAGTCCGAGAAGCTCCTTAACCCGGCGTGTCTCAACCGCTATGGGATTCTCCTTCAACCGATCGCCTCAATCGTGCAGCAGCCGCAACAAGGTTGTCCATAGGGTTAGAGTAATGGCCCGGGGCGTCAGATCGGCGGAGGAATCACCGTGTTCTGCTGCGGGGCTCCATCAGCACGGTTGGACCGTCGCTCCCGCCTCCGGTGCCTCAATCCGGTTTACCTCCTGTCTTTGGGCGGGTTATCGGGTCCGCTCCGGCGTCAAAGAGGTTTCTAGGGTCAAATCCAGATGGCAGCGCGACCGTATTTCCGCCTTTAACACCTCCCGTGACGCGCTCGTCAAGCATGAGTTTGTAAGCTGCGGCATCCAAAGCGCCCGCCCGCAGCCATACGCCTCCTTCTCTCGCCGCTAGATCCGCTTTAGCTTGCGTGATCTGCTCCTTCACCTTCGCACTTTCTGCGTTATGAGCCTCCCGACCGCTGGATTGTCCTCCGCCATGAGCGCTGCTAGTGCATCAAACAGATCTGACAGAATCTTGAACCGGCGGTCGACCGGCCTCCCCGCCTCGCTGCCGCTGCCGAACCGGAAAGCATTGCTGCTGCGGTTGAAGAGAGGTTTGCTGCTATGCATCGCCATGAACACTCCAACCCGGTTTAGCTGGCTTGGGGGTCCGGAATATCGCCACCGTCGGAACAGCCCCGATCATATCATCCTCGCAATCGGTACAATGACTCGGTCTCTCCTCGCTGAAGATTCATCGCCGAGTAAACGATGGTCTCGCCACTGCAGCTCAACCGCGCAGATTCTCCATGGGTGACTCCAACGAAGACATGCTTCACGGCCGGTCTAGCCCGGCTGGTCGCGCTACTGAGCCGCCTCGATGAGGTCGGTGCAGATGTCCGCCAGCCCAGCCCTCCGATCCTGCCGATGAAAACGTGTATGCCGCCGAAGGGGACCCGGTATCCATACTCGATTGAATCGGCCTCGGGACCCCATCCAGCATCGTCGATGTAGATCCGGCCGCGACGACTCTTGGTCATTCGGACAACGACGTAGCCTTTGAGTCCTTTGAGCTTGCCCTCCAAGATCGTCAAACCATCGTGCGATAGCCCCACGGTGGGCGCCAACTGTCGTGGATTTGTCACGGCAGATGTCCTAGCGTAAGGACTTAGTCGTGGAGCCATCGCTACGGGCTTACTTGCAGGGGTTAAAGCGGACACAAAGACACAAGGGTTTATACTAGTTCGGCCCCTTCGATGAAGGTAAAAGCCTACGTCTAGTTGTGATGGAATTGATGTAGTCTCGATGGCTAGGGAGCAAACAAGCTTCGCCTTAGGCTCGAGTTGTGGTTGTTCGTTTGAACCGCCGGGTCGCCCCTTATATACACGAGTGACGCCCGTCGGTTTGCAGAGTCCCAACCGGTTCATATTCGTATCCCGGTTGGTATCTCTCTATTCCTAACTTACAATACAAGTCATACATCAGGCCGGTTTACGGCCACAAGTTCTAAACCAACTACAGGCCTTGGGCCTTTCCATGATTACACCACTAGCAGAGCTAACCCGGCCCAAGCTTGGCCGGTTTATACCTAGTGGTAATATCCCCAACAGGCAGCGAGCTTCACAGGCACTAGGCCTTCTTCACAGGTACCGGCCTTGCTTCATATCGCCAGACAAGGGCCCCGCCTTGCACCACCCTCGACCACCATTGATGGCGACCGGAAACCAAGGATGACGCCAACGGGGCAAAGGGGATGCCAGCGGTTCCCCCGACGACCACGGGTCCTCTGCCGGGGGCAGGCTTTGCAGCACCTCCCTGGCAGAGGGCCTACATCCGGGAAACACCTTGCTCCGAGCGCCGTGGGGAGGGGCCTGGTTCCTGGCCCCTCTCCTGTAGCCCCCAGTGCGCCCCTCCTGGCGGAAGGGAGGCTTCCGAGCTGGGGCAGCCTTCCGCTGCAGTGACCTGAACTCCCAGCGACCCATGGTTAGCATAAGCTTGCTCTTGAGGAATTAGCGGTACCCGATGGCTGCTGCCGCCATCGTGGTCGGTGAGGCTTCCTTGAGGCTCCTGAAAAGGCTCGGCTTCTGGCGTCTCTTTCTCCCAGCTTGGCCCGAGGAACGATCCATGGTCATCTTCAAGTGTGTATTCCCGGTCCATCATATGAGGCACGTAAGCCTCCGAGGTCGCCACCCCGAAGGCTTCGCCGTAGGGCCCCACACTCCATGCGGCTTGGCTCGAAGCGCCTTCTCGGCGGTGATAGGGCGGCGGTCCGCCCGGGCCATAGGCGGTGATGCACATGCCCTCGCTCGCCAGGGGTGGTGCTGGTGCAACTTGATGCCCTGCGCTGATGGTTGAGCTGGTGTTGATGAAGCCTTGGGGCACGCCTGAGGGCGCGCAGGCGCGGATGGGCCCGCCATATGATCTGCCCGGGGCCTAGGGTGGAAGCTGGACGCAGAAAGGAGGTGCCCTGAAGCTGCGGCATCCAAGAGCTCGGCGACGCGCTCCAGCAGCACGTCATGGCCGCTCTCTTGCAGCCTGCACCGTAGCAGCTCCCTAGCGACCGTGAGCGCGGCCTTTATATGCGCTTTTTCCCGCCGGGTGTGCGGCACTGTGGCTGCAGCATGATTTGTGGCCCTTGCCGCTGATCGCACCTGCCTCCGGTGAGGGCGGGCAACGCGGTTAAGCGTCGCCCGCGCACCGCAGCATTCTGCGGAGTGCGGGCTGCCTGAGGCGTGGGGTTGAGGTCACCTTGGGCAGGCGGCGCGGCATGGGCAGGCCATGCCGCCCAGCGGTCGGCGTCGACCGTTGGGTCGTTGGACATGGATGCGGTGAAGTAGTGGAATGCAGATCGGCGGAAAGAGGATTTTGGCGCACCCCTACCTGCCTCGCCAAATGTCGGATATCGGGTTCCGGCAAAACCCTCAAGGTTCGAACTCTGGGGTGTGCACGAAGATCTTCTCCCTATCAATCCACGCCCCAAAACCTCGCCGGGAATCTAAGCTAGCACGATTAACAACACAAGGCACACGAGATTTATACTGGTTAGGGCCACCGTTGTGGTGTAATACCCTAATCCAGTGTGTGGTGTGGTGGATTGCCTCTGGGGGCTGGTGATGAATAGTACAGAGGAAGAACTGGCCCGCAAGGGGTGTTCTTGAGCTGGTGAGGTGTTCTCCTAGGGAAGGATCTCATCCCCTCTACTGTGGTGGCTATCTCTATATATAGAGGTCCTGGTCCTCTTCCCAAATATTGAGCGGGAAGGGAGCCAACAATGGCCATTTTGAAGGGGGACAACTAGTACAAGCTATCCTGACTAAAGGTGTTCTTTGACTGCCAAAGGAACTGGTGATGATGCCGTCTTGGGCTCCATGGTGATCTCTGTCCTGCCGCTCTGCTGGTCTTGGTCTCGTTGCACTGATATGGAAACCTTTGCTAGATGCCTCGGTACTCCGCGCCTGCGCTTGCCCCCTTTGCACCAAAGAGGAAACGAGGACACTGCACAGGCTGGCGCCCGCCTGGTCTTGTTCATCATGGCTCGCGTCATGAGCACCTCGCGAGGTACTCCTTGCCTTGATCTCTCCGCCTCCTCGCGTGCCTGCCTGGTGAGGCTACCCCTAAGGAAGCCTTGTGCCGTCCGCCCCGCGAGGCTTGGCCCCTCGCAAGGGTCTTGAACTTGGGTTGATGAAGATGGGCCGTATTGGGCCACTACTTGAGCCACGCTGCAGGCCACAGGCAGGCAAGTCTGGGGACCCCGTTCCCAGAATGCTGACATCATCGGATCTCAACAAACACACCGCAAAAGTCATTACATGAAATAGTTCTCCAAGAACAACAAGGAGAACATTGTATTGAGAAACATAGAGAGAGAGAAGAAGCCATCTAGCTACTAACTATGGACCCATAAGTCTGTGTTAAACTACTCAAGCATCATCAAAGGGGCAGAAAGGTTGATGCAGAACCCCTCCGTGATCCATTCCCCCTCCGGCGGAGTACCGAAGAAGGACTCCACATGGGATCTCTCGAGAACAAAGGCTTGCGGTGGCGAAAAAAGTATTTTGTAGACTCCCTCAAGGGTTTTTTGATTTTAGGGTATTTATAGAGGCGGAGTTAGGTCAAACGGAGCCATGTGGGCCCCACCACCCATCAGGGCCCACCTTCCCCCCTAGGCGCACCCTGTTGGGTGGTGGACCCATGCTCGCATGTCTGGTCTTCTCCCGAAGCTTCTAGTGTCCCTTATGTCTAGAAAAAAATCTCAAAAAAGTCTCGTGGCATTTCGACTTCATTTGGTACTGATATTCTACGAAACCTAAAATAGCAACTAGCACTGGGCACTAAGTTAATAGGTTAGTCCAAAAAAACGATATAAAGTTGCTTGTAAATGTATATAAAACATCCAAGATTGATAAATATAGTAGCATGGGACAATAAAAAATTATAGATACGTTGAAGATGTATCAACAATCCACGACAAAGTGACTCATGTTGCCACAATTGTAGCAAGTCCTCACACGTTGCTTGCCCTTTGAGCCACTTGAGTTTTCTTGGAGAAGTTGAGCCTTGAGTTTCTCTTCTTGCCCCAAAATTGCCTTAATGCAAGAGCCATGTGCTCGTGGTATGCATATTTCGTGTCTTCAGGGCAACACTCTTCTTCTTCTTCCTCTTCTTCTTCTAGAATTGCCTTAGCCTTCAAAGCAAGGTTGGGTGAGGCTTTATTTGACCACTGGACACGAGCTCGAGCAGCGTCAGCGGTCTTGTTCAAGATGCTCATGTCAATAAACTCATCCAACACATCGCTTGAGGACAAGGTGTGGAAATCCGGTCTTCGACAGATCATGGACGACATGGCCTTGTTGAATGGCATGATGGCCTTGAGAAACTTGCGCTTGATCCAATTGTCATATGTATCCTTGCTACTGTGATCTTGGAGAGAGACAGTAAGAGTTGTCAATCTCCAGTAGAGCTCATGAGGATCCTCTTCTTCATCCATCACAAACTCATCGGCCTCATCAAGTACCACCTCAAAGGTGGACCGTTGAATGCTTGAGATCCCCTTATACAAAGAGACAATATGTTCCCAACAATCTTTTGCACGAGAGAAGGGCCGAAACTGAGATAGGTCTTTGGGAGGCACCGCATATTGAAGGATGAATACAGCGGAGTGATTGTATTGATTATCCGCCTCTTCTCTTTGTGAGGTTTTTTTAACCATACGGATAGTATACTTGCTCAATGATGCTCCGAAGATTAGTTGAGCTGTGATTCAAATGAGAATTGATACGAAAACCCAATTAGCAAAATCATTCTTCACAAGCTTAAGAGGAGGTTCAAGGTTGTTAATATGAGGTGTGGGAACCGGTCCTCCATAGACCGGGGGAGGGGGAACTAAGGATGGGTTCCCGTCCCATTCTTTCCTTCAGACAACTTAGCCTTATCACTACTAGCCCCCTCCTTACCGGAGTTGGCATCTGACTCTAAGATAGTGGGATTAACCACTTCCAACGGATCGGTAGGGAGTTTGAGACCGTCAAGGAATTATTTAAACAAGGATTTGACCTCGGTCGTCATATAAGTTTTAAGTGAGGCAATTGCCTTACTTAAATCCTCTTGAGTGACCGTGTTCACTCCCTCGGCCTCGGGTAAGCCTCCAACCCTATCCCCATGGTCAACCATACTCTTCGGGTGGTAAAGCCCTTAAAAAGAGATGAGTCTCTCATACCAATTGAAGGGATTGATATGGTTGATGAACCACAAGTATATGGGGTCAATTGTAGCCTTTTCGATAAGTAAGAGTGTCGAACCCAACGAGGAGCAGAAGGAAATGACAAGTGGATTTCAGCAAGGTAATGTTTGCAAGTGCTAAAATTGTAAGTAGCGGATATTTTGATAGCAAGATAATTTGTAACGAGCAAGTAACAATAGTAGTAACAAAAGTCCAGCAAGGTAGCCCAATCCTTTCGAGGCAAAGGACATGCCAAAACGGTTTCTTATGATAAGAAAAGTGTTCTTGAGGGTAGATGGGCATTTCATCTAGTCACTTTCATCATGTTGGCCTAATTCGTGTTCGGTACTTTGATAATTTGATATGTGGGTGGACCAGTGCTTAGGTGCTGTTCTTACTTGAACAAACCTCCTACTTATGATTAACCCTCTCGCAAGCATCTGCAACTACAAGAAAAGTATTAAGAATAAATTCTAACCATAGCATTAAAACTTTTGGATCCAATCGGTCCCTTACGGAATAGCGCATAACTGGAGTTTAAGCTTCTACTCTCGCAACCCACCATCTAATAACTACTCCACAATGCATTCCCTTAGGCCCAAATATGGTGAAGTGTCATGTAGTCGACATTCACATGACACCACTAAGAGAATGGCAACATACATATCATCAAAATATCAAACACATATCAAGTTCACACGATTGCTTGCAACATGATTTCTCCCGTGACCTCGAGAACGAAAGTAACTACTCACAAATGATAAACATGCTCAAGATCAGAGGGATATTAAATAGCATAATGGATCTGAACATATAATATTCCACCCAATAAACCATATGGTAACCAACTACCAGATGTAATCAACACTAGTAGTCACCAACAAGCACCAATCTATAGTTTTGATACAAAGATTGAACACAAGAGATGAACTAGGGTTTGAGAGGAGTAAGTGCTGTGAAGATGTTGATGAAGATAACCCTCCCCAAGATGGGAGAGTTGTTGATGACGATGATTTCCCCCTCCAGGAGGGAAGTTCCCCCGGCGGAATCGCTCCACCGGATGGCAAAAGTGCTCCTGCCCAAGTTCAGCCTCGAGGCGGCGGTGCTTCGTCCCGAATGTCCTCCTCTGATTTTTTCTAGGTCAAAATGACTTATATACCAGAAGATGGGCACTAGAGGTGGGCCAAGGAGGGCAGCACCCACCAGGGCGCGCCTGGGCCTCTTGGCGCGCCCAGGTGGATTGTGCCCACTTGGTGGCCCTCCTCTGGTACTTATTTTCTCCAATATTTATTAAATATTCCATAAAAATTTGTCGGGGAGTTTCGGCTCATTTGGAGTTGTGCAAAATAGGTAGCTTGACGTAGCTTTTTCAGCTCCATATTTCTAGCTACTGGAATTCTCCCCCTTGGTGCATACCTTGCATATTATGAGGGAAAAGGCATTAGAATTACTCCAAAAAGCATTATTATACAATAAAACAACATAAATAAAAGTAGGAAAACATGATGCAAAATGGACGTATCAACTCCCTCAAGCTTAGACCTCGCTTGTCCTCAAGCGAAAACCGAAATCAAAAAACATGTCCACATGCTTAGAGAGAGAGAGAGAGGTGTCGATAAAAGAAAAAATACGGACATAGCAGCATCATGTGACTTATTATAACAACAACAAACTTTAATATAAAACATTATCATAGAACTTTTATCATAGACTTCTCATGAACAAGTGACAATTCATCACAACATCAAAATATAAAGCATAAACTCTATTGGAAACCAACAAACTATGTTCTCAGTCAACTTTGCAACTACAATTCATCATCTTTTCAAGAAGGGTCATGTATCAGAGCCTTTAGGCAAGTCCACATACTCAACCATCATTTAATCTTCTATAATTGCTAACACTCACCGCGTACACATGAGCTAAACATTTCAACCGGCAGAGAAAGATAGGGGCTTATAGTTTCGCCTCCCAACGCACTCGCCTCAAGGGTGATGTCAATAATAATAACTCATGCTACCCATATTCACCTGGATATATGTGCCTACATCTTACCTCACCACATGATGCTTGCCGAAGAGAAAAATAAAAGGAATAGAGAGAAAAACTTTGACTCTTGCATGAAAGTAAATACATGAAATTAAAATATAGGCCCTTCACAGAGGGAAGCAGAGGTTGCCATTCGCTTTTTTTGTATGCTCAACCCCTTACTGCAAGAGAACGTCACATTATATTGCCCCTTGTGATGGCAACCTTTATTATGTAGTTTGTCGCTTTTATTCTTCACCATCACAAGTCCGTACAATGCTCAATTTTCCCTTACACTAAATGATCTCACATTTTTATAAGCAAATTTTATTACCCTTTTTGCACCGATGACAACTTATTTGAAGAATCTTACTCAATCCATAGGTAGGTATGGTGGACTCTCAAACGAGATAGGGTTTAAGGGTTTGGATTGCACAAGTAGTATCTCTACTTAGTGCGGAGTTTTTGGCTATCTAAATAGGGGCAAGCACCACATGTTGAAGGATCTATGACAATATAACTTCTATGTGAATATGAACAAACATAAATCATTATGTTGTCTTCCTTGTCCAACGTCAACAATTTTGGCATATAATATTTTGATGGGTGCTCACAATCATAAAAGATTTCCATGATAGTATATTTATATGTGAATCTTTTCTTCCCGTATTAATTATTTCATGAATTACATCATTGACCAATGCTATGTCTGTCAATCTACCATAAACTTTTCTACTTATACTTTTCCTTGTGTAATGTCATCACTTACCATAAGATTAGCATATGATCTTTTTATTTTTATTTCCTTTCTTTTTATTGCAACAAGAAAAGTAAAGAAGGCAAAACTCAAACTAAACTTTATTATATCTCGCACACGATTACAAGGATTGATCACTAAGCAAACTCACAAAAAGAAAGGATCGAACTCAACTTTTATTCATCTAATAGCAAAATATAACCATTGATCGATCTAAGAAAGTAAAGGCAAAAGATAATGGAGATTGATACGATACCGGGGCACCTCCCCCAAGCTTGGCGAAAGCCAAGGGGAGTGCCCATACCCAATATTTAGTTTTCTTTTGGTGGTGATGAAGAAGTGGCAATCCGGTCTTTAAGGACCAAGAGGCTCTCCAGTCTTCGGATGACTCTCCGTAGGGAAGCAATGTGCTCCATATGCAGAATATTTTCACGATTGAGATACTTATTTTGTATACGAACCATATTAATGATCCAGAAGGCTACAATCTCAACGGGGGTAAGATGAGCATAGTAGGGTTCAAGGATATCTTCCTCTTCCTCATCGGCGGGCAAGGCTTGCTCGTCCATTGTGACTTGATCTCCGGTGGCCTCCTTGCTCTCGTCCTCCATAGCTGCTCCAACGGGGTCTTCTCTCTTCAGCTCGATCTTCAGCAACCAAACATCCTCTTCCATATGAACAGAGGGAGAATAAGACATGATGCCTGGCTCGACAGATTTGACAGAAAACAACAAGAAAAGAAAATAGGAGATTTCTCCGTGATACGGAGGTCAACAGGTTCTGGAGGTATATATAGATTTTTTTTATCTTGGGGAACAAGCAGAACAGAAGAAAAACGGAGTCCGTATAGTACCTGAGGTGGGCACAACCCACCTGGGCACGCCAGGCATGCCTGGCGCACCCTGGTGTATCATGCCCACCAGGGTCACTTTCCTGGAAGTTTCTTATTTTCCTAATTTTCTAAATATTCCAAACTGACAAAAAATAATTTTTTGGATTTTTCAGAGTCCGTTTACTTACCGTATCACGTACCTCCCCTTTTTCACAATTCTGGATTGTCCCGGAAGGTTTCCTTTATGTATTCTTCTGGTGTCAAAGTTTGGATAACATTGCTTTCAACATTAATGGGCATACCTGAGATATAATGTTTTATTCTTTTTTTGACAGAAATAGTGTTTTATTCGTTGCCCATAGACAACCTTCGGGTTAGTCCCTTCGGCATTATTTATTTTGATAGCTCTGGATCGATAGACCTCCTCGATGAGATAGGGTCCTTCCCATTTGGAGATGTGTTTTCCTGCAAAGAATCTGAAACGAGAGTTGTACAAAAGAACATATTCTCCAACTTTGAACTCACGCTTTTGGATTCTTTTGTCATGCCATCTTTTAAATTTTTCTTTGAATAACTTTGCATTTTCATAAGCCTTGGTTCTCCATTCATCTAATGAGCTAATATAAAATAACCTCTTTTCAACAGAAATTTTGAAATCATAATTGAGTGCTTTAATTGCCCAAAATGCTTTATGTTCTAACTTAAGAGGTAATGATAAGGTTTTCCATAAACCATTTTATATGGAGACATATCCATAGGATTTCTATAAGCCGTTCTATAAGCCCAAAGTGCATCATCTAATTTCTTAGACCAATTCTTCCGGGACCTATTGACAACCTTTTGTAAGATTAGTTTTATTTCTGTATTGCTAAGCTCAACTTGACCACTAGATTGAGGATGATAAGGTGACACAATTCTATGATTGACATCATACTTAGCAAGCATTTTACGAAAATCACCATGAATAAAGTGTGAACCACCATCAGTCATTAAATACCTAGGGACTCCAAACCTTGGGAAAATAACTTCCTTAAGCATTTTAATAGAGGTGTTGTGATCAGCACTACTGGTTGGAATAACTTCTACCCACTTAGTAACATAATAAACAACAACCAAAATATGTGTATACCCATTAGAGGAAGTAAAAGGTCCCATGAAGTCAAATCCCCAAACATCAAATGGTTCAACAAGTGAATAATTCATAGTGTCGATGTCAAAACCGGCGGATCTCGGGTAGGGGGTCCCGAACTGTGCGTCTAGGCGGATGGTAACAGGAGACAAGGGACACGATGTTTTTACCCAGGTTCGGGCCCTCTCGATGGAGGTAAAACCCTACTCCTGCTTGATTGATATTGATGATATGGGTAGTACAAGAGTGGATCTACAACGAGATCAAGGAGGCTAAACCCTAGAAGCTAGCCTATGGTATGATTGTTGTTGTGTCCTACGGACTAAAACCCTCCAGTTTATATAGACACCAGAGAGGGGTAGGGTTACAGAGAGTTGGTTACAATGGTAGGAGATCTACATATCCGTATCGCCAAGCTTGCCTTCCACGCCAAGGAAAGTCCCATTCGGACACGGGACGAAGTCTTCAATCTTGTATCTTCATAGTCTTGGAGTCCGGCCGATGATGATAGTTCGGCTATCCGGACACCCCCTAGTACAGGACTCCCTCAGTAGCCCCTGAACCAGGCTTCAATGACGACAAGTCCAGCGCGCATATTGTCTTCGGCTTTGCAAGGCGGGTTCCTTGTCCGAATAATTCATAGAAGATTGTGAACACCAGGATAGTGTCCGGCTCTGTAAAATAAATTCCACATACCACCGTAGAGGGAACAATATTTACACAAGTTCAATCTGCTGACGTATTTTGTGGCGTGACGTCACACCACAACCAAGCCTTTACTCGAATCGTTTTTATTATACCACCTCAAGACGCTTAGCGGCGGTTTCTTGGCACGCCTTGTCGGCAGAGATCGTGTTCCCCTTATTCCGGGATTCCCATCAATACGGACGTGGGTAACCCAACCGCGCCATTGATTGCAGCGCTTGGGAGATAAGCGAGTTTTACCAGGCCAGTAGGGATGCATAGTTTCATCCGCCCATATATAAGGGGATAAGGATCCACCTTTTTTACCTACGCCTTCTTCCACCTTTGCTTATCCATCTCCGCGCACTCGAGCTCCAGCGCTCAAGTCCGCACATCTCACCTCGACCTTCTCCAGCCATGTCTGGAGCGGGAGGCAAGTGGATGGCCTCCTCCGTTACGGGGGGGGGGGGGCACATCGAGAAGCTGCGCAACGCCGGATATCTGTCCAGCGATATCGCGCATCGGCTCCCCAACGAGGGGCAGCTCATCCCCACCCCTAGGCCCCATGAGAGGGTGGTATTCCTTCCCCATTTCCCCCGCGGACTGGGTTTCCCACTCCACCCCTTTGTCCGGGGGCTCATGTTCTACTACGGCCTGGATTTCCACGATCTGGCCCCAAATTTCATCCTCAATATCTCGGTGTTTATCGTCGTGTGCGAGGCCTTCCTCTGCATTCAGCCCCACTTCGGATTGTGGCTAAAGACCTTCAATGTCAAGCCGAAGGTTGTGAAGGGCAGCCAAGCGGAGTGCGGAGGCGCCATGGTGGGCAAAATGCCCAACGTCACTTGGCTCGATGGTGCCTTCATGGAATCCATCAAAGGGTGGCAATCGGGGTGGTTCTACATCACCGAGCCGCGTGTCCCTAAATGGGCAGCGGCCCCCGAATTCAGATCTGGCATCCCTATGCAGCTCACCTCCTGGAAAGAGAAGGGCCTGCTATGGGGTAGTTCGGAAGAGCTGACCGGACTCTAGTCCTGTCTCCAGACCCTCGTGAACAAGAAGCTCAAGCTTGTCAACGTGATCCAAGTCATGCTCGTCCGCGGGATTCTCCCCTGCCAGCAACGGGACTTCAATTTGTGGGAGTTTGATCCGGCACAGCACCGAACCTTGAGCGGGCTCTTCGACACTACGTACAAAGCTGCCTGGAGGGTGCTGTTCAAGGGCGCCGAAGCTCCCGCATCCGCTACCGAAGATCGCGGATTCAGCCCGCAGTGTCCGGCTGGTGAGGTAAGCCATGTTATCCTTTATGGGACACTTGCTTTTCATGCTTTGACTTTATGCAGGATCTAAACTCCCAATGCCTTTAACAGGCCTGGCAGGCGACATCCGGACAGGTTAACTGTCCGGCTCCCCTTCCAGAGGACCCAACGGATGCCCGTTTGACAGGGCTGCTGGTCTCGGCACTTTACGTAGTGCCGGAGAAGAAGGCCAAGAAGAAGGCCACGGGAACCCGAAGGAGTTCCCGGCGTCAGGTGGTATCGGACTCATCGTCCGATGACTCCGAGGCGGACTCCTCCCACGAGGACGAGGAGGAGAAGAAAGAGGCCTCTCCCCCAGCGGGGGGAGAGAAGAAGAGGAAGGTCTCCCCAACAAGGGAGATTGAAGGGTCCAAGAAGGGATGGACCCTTCCCCCGGACTATTCCGCCAACGTCGGCGACGGCGACGAGGAGTGTCCCTCAAGTGCCAAGCCCCTGGCAAGATCATAAGTATCCTGACTCCTAGATGATTTATAATTTTTCTTTTTGTCGCATGGTGTCTTTCTAATGCCGCATACAACCCTGTAGTCCGCCCAAGGATGATCTTCCCGCTTCGTCGAGCGGGTCCTTGGGCACATCGGATATGGATTCTCTTCCGACCGCCTCCACCCCCCGTGACGCTGACGACGCCGAGGTGGGATCCTGGGAAGGGACCCACCAGGAGGAGGAGGCCCCGGAGGTGCCACAGGGCAACCTCCTGGACTTTGCACGGACTCGCACCGAACCCGCAGTGGTTCCAGAGTCCGGGGCGCCCTTCGTAAGAAGGGCAAGATCGTGACACCGCAGCCTCTGCCCAACCGGAGGTGCCGGATAACTTGCCGGAAGCGCCAATGGCGCTTCCATCAAAGAAGAACACCGCACCGCCATGAGTGCAAGGATTCGAAGGTTCAGCTTGCCAAGAGCGGGCTGACCGAGGCCTGCAGCAGCCTTCTAACAGGCTTTGAGGTAAGAATTTTAAGATATGTAATATAATACCGCATAGACAGTAGCCCCTAATGCTCGGTTCGGTGTTCGGAAAGAAAAGCCGGACTGAGGATCTAAAAAGATATACGCAGGAGTCTTAAAAATATGTCAATATGGGATTGCAGGCTGCGCTGCTTGACCTCTGTCAGACCGATCATGGAGGTCAATGCTTTGAAGCAAAGCCTCGAGCGGTCCGAGAGCGAGCTCGGCCGTGCCAAGAAGCAGCTCGAGGACAAGGAAGGTGAGTAACACCGTATTAAAGTTGTACCATACAGAAAAGGATTTGGTTGCAAGAGAAATAACGAGGATAACGTGGGTACTCCAGGGGCCACGAACGAGGTGGCGACCCTGAAGGAGGCGGTGTCCACGGCCGAACGCAATGCAGCCGCGGAATGAGCCGAGTGAGAGAAGCAAGAGGCGCGGGTGGCGGAGGTACAGCAAGAGCTCCAGGCTCTCGTGGAAAAGCACGAGGGTTTGGAGCATGACTCTAAGACTCGAGAGTCCGAGCTTGCGTCGGCTCTTGGGAGTGCCAAAGCCGCTAAGGCCGATGCCCACAAGGCCCTCTAGGAAATCGAGGATTTGAAGAAAATAGCAGCGGGTAAGGCATTCTTCATGCAAAGCAAGCATGTTAAAGTGAATTACCTGTTACATACCCGAATTCGTAGCTCTCCAGGAACGTTCGCAGATTTGCCCCACAGCGTGTTCGATGTTGCCGCTTTCTATAGAGCCGAGGAGGGGAGCTCAACGGAGAAGGTATTCTGGTCTCAGTATGCTGAGGCCGGACATCCGGTGCCCCTTAGCGACCAGCTGAAGCAGCTGGTCGAGCTCCACAAGGTGGCCAAACAGGCCATGAAGGGCCTCATAGTTCGGCTGTGGCCCAAGGAGGCCATGCCTGGGAGCTACTTCAGCCTGGTGCGGCAGCTAGTGGATGCTTGCCCGTGGGTTGAAGTCATCAAGCACTCCGCCTGTATTGAAGGTGCCTGTAGGGCCCTTGCCCGTGCTAAGGTGCACTGGGGCAAGATGGATGCTGAGAAGCTTGTGACGGACCCGCCACCGCCGGGCAAGGAGTATCGCACACCCGAGATGTATTATAAGGGTGTCCTGAAGGGTGCCCGCATTATTCCGGGTGAGTGATCCAAAGATGTAATATTTGAGTAGACTCGCATTTTGTTATCCTGTGCGCCGAAAACTTTGTTTGTATGCGCTAAGCAACGCTTGTTAATATAAAATATTACCTTCTGTGCGGCCGTTTATCAAATCTGAGAGATGGCAAGTCGTCGGCTTCAGCCCCCATGCCACAAGTGCTGGGGTGTTTGGGATAAACTTGAGCGCTCTTGTTCCCATTTTTTGGTCCATCTAAGGAGGCGTTCAACACAACGAACAAGGCAACCGGACTTATAATGCTTGAACACTCTCACTTAGCCATAGAATTCTATATTTTTAAATTTCGGCGAAGCCCCTAGTGTTCGGAAGGCCGAATTCGGGGCGCTATCCACGCCTGGACCGGACACGGCCGGTTCCTCGCTCTAAGCGGCATAAGTCTTTAGGGACTCGAAAAAACCTCTCGAACAGCGACCGGCTCTCGCCTCATCATGACGGTCAGTTTTAGCTTTCTCCACTGAGGCGCTCGCCCAGCTCAACTGGGGCGCAATCACAGTGGTTCTCCTAGCACTACCTTAGCCGATATAACGGAACGTAAGGTACCAAAACATGGGAGCCGGGCAAACCCAACTATTGACCCAAGACATGATTCGGAGCCGATGCATATAATGCTATAAGTTTGGGTGCCACACTTGTGAAAGTGTTCGGACTTATCACACCATAATGTGGGTAACTTAAGCCCCTGGTGTATTTAGCCGGACCAAAGTGTACGGATGCAACATGTCATAAATGAACATATGTGTAAGAAAGGAATGCAATTATAAGCAAAAGAGCGATGCACTGTTTATTCAAGAAATACTGCCATGAATGCAGAACAATACAAATAGTGCAGTAAGCAAGGGATGGGACTATTAAACATGTCCCCCTCTAGGGGTAGGCTGCGGAATGGTGTATAGAACAGATTTAATGCTCGTAATGGACACCACCTGGATACTCGTCGTAGCCATTCTCCTTCCCTGGTTGTTGCATCGTGAGTTCGGTAGGTCTACTGCCGGACAGGGCCTCTGGTGAACGGAGTCCTGTGGGTAAGAAAAAAGAAAAAGGAAAAAAAGAAATGACACACTTGGGAGCCCCTGGTGTGGTTAAGCCGCATTCTGGGCCTGCCGTGGTCATGCCCCTCCCCCTATGCCCATGGTATCTCCAGAGCGTAATGATGTATGTGAAGGATTAGTCTTGCAATTTTGCAAGGGCTGGGGTTGGGGCCGCATTGCTACGCGTGCTCAAAACGTGCCAGGTGGTCTTGTTGTAGGTTACTCCGGGCGCGTTTAGCCGTGTCCGGTCGCTTAACGGCCGGACTTGAGAATTGCCTTAAGAGGCTGCACTGTACTTCTGCCGCGAGGGCCGCTGTATGTTCCTCCGTTCGGAGAGAGCGTTCAGTGTTTTCGTTGAACGTGATGACTCCTCGAGGGCCTGGCATCTTGAGCTTGAGGTATGTGTAGTGCGGCACTGCGTTGAACTTTGCAAATGTGGTCTGTCCGAGCAGAGCATGATAACCGCTGCGGAACGGAACTATGTCGAAGGTTAACTCCTTGCTTTGGAAGTTATCCGGGGATCCGAAGACCACTTCAAGTGTGACTGAGCCTGTACAATTGGCCTCTACACCTAGTATGACGCCTTTGAAGGTCGTCTTTGTGGGTTTAATCCTTGAGGGGTCTATGCCCATCTTGCGCACTGTATCCTGATAAAGCAGGTTCAGTTGCCGCCGCCGTCCATCGACTTTGGTGAGGTGAAATCCATCAACGATTGGGTCTAAAACCAATGCGCGAATCTGCTGTGGCGGATGTTGGTGGGTGGTCCTTCGATCAAAAGTGATCGGGCAGGAGGACCATGGGTTGAACTTGGGCAACCGGCTCCATCGTATACGCCCTCGAGTGCACGCTTCCGCTCCCTCTTGGGTATGTGGGTTGCGATATCATGTTCACCGTCCGCACTTGTGGGGGAAACCTTTGCCCTCTATTGTTCGGGCGGTCGGGTCTCTTCCTCGCCATCGCTATGCAGCCCTTGTCATTGTTTTCGCAATTAGCTTGCTCGCTGTTGAATACCCAACAGTCCTGCTGGTGTGATTAGCTGGCTTTTGGGGTGCCGTATCCGCACGAGCGGTCGAGTATTCGGTCCAAATTGGACGGACCCGAGTAGTTCTTTTGAATGGCTTTTTCCGCTGACCGGGTTTGGAGCCTCTGAATCCGGCGTTGACTGCCGTATCCTTAGTGTTATCGCCGTTAATGCGGCGCTTGTTCTTGTTGTGATGCGACCTGCCATTGCGGTCCTTGGTATCCGGACTGCCAGAATTTTTGCTCAGGTTGTTACTGCGGGCTAGCCAGCTGTCCTCTCCCACGCAGAAGCGGGTCATGAGTGATGTGAGGGCTGCCATGGATTTTGGCTTTTCCTGTCCTAGGTGCCGGGCAAGCCACTCGTCGCGGATGTTATGTTTGAAGGCTGCGAGGGCCTCTGCATCCGGACAGTCGACGATTTGATTTTTCTTTGTGAAGAACCGTGTCCAGAATTGTTTGGCCGATTCGTCTCGCTGCTGAATTATGTGGCTTAGGTCATCGGCGTCTGGTGGTCGCACATATGTGCCCTGGAAGTTGTCAAGGAATGCGGCTTCCAGGTCCTCCCAACACCCAATTGATTCTGCTGGCAAGCTGTTAAGCCAATGCCGAGCTGGTCCTTTAAGCTTGAGTGGGAGATATTTGATGGCGTGAAGATCGTCACCGCGGGCCATGTGGATATGAAGGAGATAGTCTTCGATCCAAACCGCGGGGTCTGTTGTGCCATCGTAGGATTCAACATTCACGGGTTTGAACCCTTCGGGGATTTGATGATCCATTACTTCATCTGTGAAGCATAGTGGGTGTGCGGTGCCTCTATATTGGGCTATATCACGACGTAGCTCAAGCGAGCTTTGTCTACTGTGTTCGGCCCGGCCGGAGTTGCTGTATCCGGCGCGACGGTCGTCGTCGCGCATCGTGGGGCGCCCACGCGATCCGTAGATCGATCTTGATTGTCTTGTCTTATTCTCCAATATGTCTCGCAAGTCCGGCACATTCCCCCGTGGCTTTGTGCTTTTCGAGCGATGCCAGGGTACGGTTCTAGTGGAGGGCCTAGAGGCCTCTCTGTCGCGGCCACGAGGTGGTCGGTAAGCCGTATTGTGCGCTGGTGATGCAGGTTTATATGACTCCTCCTCTAATCGGGGGAGCAGCTTGCGTTTGGGGTAGCTTTTGGAGGGGCGTTCGAGTTCATGCTCTTCGGCCGCAAGGACTTCAGTCCATCTGTCAGCTAGCAGATCTTGATCAGCTCTAAGCTGTTGCTGCTTTTTCTTGAGGCTGTTTGCCGTGGCCATAAGCCTGCATTTAAAACGTTCTTGTTCGACGGGATCCTCAGGCACGAAGAATCGTCGTCGTCGAGGCTTGCCTCGTCTCTGGAGGGAGGCATGTAATTATCATCCTCTACCTCTTCGTCTGCCGCTCTCTCACGAGGGATGGCTTCTCCGTCCTCCTGTGCTGAATCTTGCTGGAGGGGGTTGTCTTCGGCACTGTCAGGGGTGTTATTGTCTCCGGTGCCGGAGTCTCCATTCTTGCTGTGGCGGCATTTAGAGCGGCCCCGCTGACGCCGGTGTTTAGGCTGTTTCTTTGAGGAGTCTTCCTCCGCTGTTTCCTCGCCATTCCCATCCTTTGGGATGTCCACCATGTATATGTCATATGACGAGGTGGTCTTCCAGTGCCCCGTAGGCGCTGGTTCTTGGTCATCTCCGGCATCGTCGTCCATACCGTCGATGTCTTCGGAGTCGTAGTCTAGCATGTCGGTTAGATCGTCGACAGTGGCTACAAAGTGGGTGGTGGGTGGGCTTTGAATTTCTTCGTCGTCCGCATCCCAACCGTCCTGATCGTGATCCGGCTAGGGCTCTCCTGATAACGAGAGATACTTTAGCGAATTCAGGATGTCGCCAAAAGGTGAGTGCTGAAAGATGTCCGCAGCGGTGAACTCCATGATCGGCGCCCAATCAGATTCGATTGGTAGGGGCGCAGGAGGTTCGGAGTCCGGCGAGGAGTCCGGCACCTCGGAGTCACGAGCTTCACAAGGGACAAGGTTGGTATTTGGCTCCATCGCCGTAGATGTAGCAGCCCCCGAGGCGGTGTCTAGCCACCCATCCTCGATCTGCGCAGTCGGCTCCGAATTAAGGGTCGGAGCGGACTCGTGTGCGGCCTCCAGGGCACTGTCCGGAAGCAGAGCTAAATCATGCCCATCAAGACAGTGCGGTGCGTTTGGCTGTAGCCCGAATCCGTCGAAGATCAAGTCTCCGTGGATGTCATCCGTGAAGTTCAAACTTCGAATCGACTGATGGCGGGCGAGCTTAATCTGCTCCGGATGGCTGCTTAATTGCCCGCAGTGCAAAGCCGTCGAATACGAAGATCTGTTCGGGGAGAAAAGTCTCACCCTGGACCGCGTCGTTGTTGATGATCGAAGGAGCCATCGGGCCTATATGCGACGGCATAGAGGAACTCTCAATGAAAGCACCAATGTCGGTGTCAAAACCGGCGGATCTCGGGTAGGGGGTCCCGAACTATGCGTCTAGGCGGATGGTAACATGAGACAAGGGACACGATGTTTTTACCCCGGTTTGGGCCCTCTCGATGGAGGTAAAACCCTACTCCTGCTTGATTGATATTGATGATATGGGTAGTACAAGAGTGGATCTACCACGAGATCAAGGAGGCTAAACCCTAGAAGCTAGCCTATGGTATGATTGTTGTTGTGTCCTACGGACTAAAACCCTCCGGTTTATATAGACACCAGAGAGGGCTAGGGTTACACAGAGTCGGTTACAATGGTAGGAGATCTACATATCCGTATCGCCAAGCTTGCCTTCCACGCCAAGGAAAGTCCCATCCGGACACAGGACGAAGTCTTCAATCTTGTATCTTCATAGTCTTGGAGTCCGGCCGATGATGATAGTTCGGCTATCCGGACACCCCCTAGTCCAGGACTCCCTCACATAGGCATTACTTGACGCTTACCGATATTACCTATTCTTTGGCATTCATCACACGATGAGACGAACTTACGGGCATCCTTGAAGAGAGTAGGCTAATAAAAACCAGATTGCAATACCTTATGAACGGTTCTGTTTCCCGCGTGATGTCCTCCATAAGCTTTAGAGTGACATTTCGGTAGGATTTGTTCCTGTTCATGCTCAGGTACACCACGTCTAATAATACCATCTACTCCTTTACAAAGATGTGGGTCATCCCAAAAGTAATGTCTTCAATCATAGAAGAATTTTTTCTTTTGTTGCTATGTGAAGCTAGGTGGTATGTATTTAGCAACAATATAATTAGCATAGTTAGCATACCAAGGTGTACTATGAGAAACATTTATTACAGCTAGTTTCTCATCGGGGAATCTATCATTAATAGGTTGTGGTTCATCAAGAATATTTTCAAGCCTAGACAAGTTATCAGCTATGGGGTTCAATGCTCCTTTCCTATCAGTGATATGCAAAACAAATTCTTGTAGCAGAAGAACCCACCTAATGAGTCTAGGTTTAGCATCTTTCTTTTCCATAAGATATTTTATAACAACATGATCAGTGTGAACAGTTACTTTAGAATCAACAATGTAAGATCTGAATTTATCACAAGCAAACACCACTGCTAAGAATTCTTTTTCAGTAGTAGCATAGTTTCGTTGAGCATTGTCTAGAGTTTCACTAGCATAATGAATGACATTTAGCTTCTCATCAACTCTTTTTCCTAGAATAGCACCAACAACATAATCACTAGTATCACGCATAGTCTCAAAAGGCAAGTTCCAATTAGGTGGTTGAACAACAGGTGCAGTAATTAAGGCTTTCTTTAGTGTTTCAAAGGCTTCCATACAATCATCATCAAACACAAAGGGAATATCCTTTTGCAAAAGATTAGTAAGAGGCCTAGAAATTTTAGAGAAGTCTTTGATAAACGTCCTATAGAAACCAGCAGGACTAAGGAAACTATGAATACCTTTGATATCTTTAGGACATGGCATTTTCTCAATTGCATCAACCTTGGCTTTGTCCTCCTCAATGCCTCTTTCAGAAATTTTATGACCCAAGACAATACCTTCATTGACCATAAAGGGGCACTTCTCCCAATTCAAGACGAGATTTGTTTGTTCACATCTCTACAAGACTCGATCAAGATTCCTTAAACAATCATCAAAAGACTTCCCATAAATAGAAAAGTCATCCATGAAAACCTCAACAATCTTTTCACAAAAATCAGAGAATATAGCAGTCATACATCTTTGAAATGTAGCAGGTGCATTACATGAACCGAAAGGCATACGTTTATAAGAAAATGTTCCAAAAGGACAAGTAAAAGTGGTCTTTTCTTGATCAGATTGTAAAACAGGTATTTGTGAAAAGCCATAGTATCCATCAAGGAAGAAAAAATGTGTGTGCTTCGATAATCTTTCTAACATTTGACTGATAAAGGCAGAGGGTAATGATCTTTTCTAGTAGCTTTATCCAATTTTCTATAATCAAGTACCATTCTATAGCCCGTGACAATTCTTTGTGGAATAAGCTCATTCTTATCATTAGGAACAACAGTAATACCTCCTTTCCTAGGGACACAATGAACAAGACTTACCCATCTACTATCAGCTATAGGATAGATTATACCTGCTTCTAGAAGTTTCAATATTTCCATTCTTACCACTTCTTTCATTTTCAGATTTAACCGACGTTTGTGATCAAAAACGGGTTTAGCATCAGGTTCCATATTAATTTTGTGTTGACATTGAGTGGGACTAATGCCCTTAAGATCGTCAAGAGTATATCCAATAGCACCCTGTGCTTCCTTAGAACTTTCAATAATCTTTCTTCCTCATGTTCTGAAAGGTTAGCACTAATAATAACAGGATATATCTTCTTTTCATCAAGATAAGCATATTTTAGAGTGTCTGACAATTGTTTTAATTCAAACACAGAACCACCTTTGGGTGGAGGAGGACATCCTTGAGTTTCAATAGGCAGATTGTGTTTAAGCAGAAGTTGTTGTTTCGAAAAACATTATATCTATTTCATTTCTTTCATGCATATGGAAATCATTTTCATGATCTAGCAGATATTGTTCCAAAGGATCAGTAGGAGGTACAGCAATAGAAGCAAGACCAATAATTTCATCCTTACTAGGCAAATATTTCTTATGAGGTTGTTTACTAAACTTGGAAAAATTAAATTCATGAGATTCATCACCAAAGCTAACACTGACAGTTTTTTTCTCACAATCTATTTTGGCATTGACGGTGTTCAAGAAAGGCCTACCAAAAATAATGGGACAAAAGTCATCTTGTGGGGAGCTAAGAACAAGAAAATTAGTAGGGTGTTTTATTTTCCCACACAAGACTTCAACATCTCTAAGAATCCCAATTGGTGATATAGTATGTCTATTACCAAGTTTAATAATGACATCTATGCCTTCTATTTCACCAGGCGCTATTTCATCTTTAATTTCTTGATATAAGGAGAAAGTAATAGCACTCACACTAGCACCTAGGTCACATAACCCATGATAACAGTGATCTCCTATCTTAACTAAGATAAAAGGGATGCCAACAACTGGCCTATGTTTATCTTTTCCTTCAGGTTGGCAATTCTAGAAGCTTCACTGTGACGCCCCCGATTCAATCGTACACTAATCATGCACGCAAATGTGTACGATCAAGATCAGGGACTCACGGGAAGATATCACAACACAACTCTAAAAATAAAATAAGTCATACAAGCATCATATTACAAGCCAGGGGCCTCGAGGGCTCGAATACAAGCGCTCGATCATAGACGAGTCAGCGGAAGCAACAATATCTGAGTACAGACATAAATTAAACAAATTTGCCTTAAGAAGGCTAGCACAAACTGGGATACAGATCGAAAGAGGCGCAGGCCTCCTGCCTGGGATCCTCCTAACTACTCCTGGTCGTTGTCAGCGGGCTGCACGTAGTAGTAGGCACCTCCAGTGTAGTAGGAGTCGTCGTCGCCGGTGGCATCTGGCTCCTGGAATCCAGCATCTGGTTGCGACAACCAGAAAGGAAGGAAAGGGGAAAAGGGGGGAGAAAGCAACCGTGAGTGCTCATCCAAAGTACTCGCAAGCAAGGAGCTACACTACATATGCATGGGTATATGTGTAAAGGGCCATATCAGTGGACTGAACTACAGAATGCCAGAATAAGAGGGGGATAGCTAATCCTATCGAGGACTACGTTTCTGGAAGCCTCCGTCTTGCAGCATGTAGGAGAGAGTAGATTGAAGTCCTCCAAGTAGCATCGCATAGCATAATCCTACCCGGCGATCCTCCCCTCGTCGCCCTGTTAGAGAGCGATCACCGGGTTGTATCTGGCACTTGGAAGGGTGTGTTTTATTAAGTATCCGGTTCTAGTTGTCATAAGGTCAAGGTACAACTCCAAGTCGTCTTGTTACCGAAGATCACAGCTATTCAAATAGATTAACTTCCCTGCAGAGGTGCACCACATAACCCAACAAGCTCGATCCCATTTGGCCGGACACACTTTCCTGGGTCATGCCCGGCCTCGGAAGATCAACATGTCGCAGCCCCACCTAGGCACAACAGAGAGGTCAGCACGCCGGTCTAACTCCTATGGCGCAGGGTCAGGCCCATCGCCTTTGCACACCTGACGTTATAACGCGCCGAAGCGTAACTAGCCCCTTAATACAAGAGCGAGCTTACGCTCCAATCCGCACGCGCGCTCGCGGCCGACGACGCCAAGAAGGCTTCGGCCGATACCACGACGCCGAGTGCCCATAACTGTTCCCGCGTAGTTGGTTAGTGCGTATAGGCCAGTGGCCAGACTCAGATCAAATACCAAGATCTCGTTAAGCGTGTTATTATGAAGCAACCGCGAACGCCGACCAGAGCCAGACCCACCTGTCTCCTAGGTGGTCTCAACTTGCCCTGTCGCTCCACCACAAAGTAACAGTCGGGGGCCGTCGGGAACCCAGGCCCACCTCTACCGGGATGCAGCCACCTGTCCTTCCAGCCCCCACATCGGAACCACTTGCGGGTACTCAACAAGCTGAGCCGACTTTAGTCACCATCTCTATAGTATGTATGTATAGTATAGTATATACCCGTGATCACCTCCCGAGTGATCACGGCCCGATAGTATAGCATGGCGGATCGACAAGAATGTAGGACCACTAATGGTAAACTAGCATCCTATACTAAGCATTTAGGATTGCGTAAGGTATCGGCAGATGTAGCAACAATGACAAAGCTATGCAATGTAATAGGATTAATCGAAATAAAGAATATGCTACACTACTCTAATGCAAGCGGTAGAGGGTAGAATAGGCGATATCCGGTGATCAAAGGGGGCTTGCTGGTTGCTCGGCAAGGAGGGGTCGTCAACTCCGTAGTCGAACCGGGGGTCGAGGCGCCTCGGGGTCTACCGGAAAGAAGTAACGGAGGGGGAACACAATAAATAACTGAGCAATCAAAGTATCACAAAGCGTAGCATGTTAATACGCGGTGCTAGAGGTGACCTAACGCAGTAAGAGGTGATACCGGTGAAGGGGGGAAAACATCCGGGAAAGTATCCCCGGTGTTTCACATTTTCAGACAGATGAACCGGAGGGGGAAAGTTGCGTGTTCGCTATGCTAGGGATGTGGGGTGGACAAACAGGTTGCTTATCCGTATTCGTCTTGCCGTTCTGAGCAACTTTCATGTAGAAAGTATTTTCATCTGAGCTACGGTTTATTTTACATCATCATGACATCAGCATGACGTCAGCAGTCAACAGAGGTGTTGACTGGTCAAACTGACTGTGGGTCCAGAGGGACCCACCTGTCATTCACTGTTAGGCTAATTAGGGATTAGGTTAAACTAATTACTATTTATTTAAGCTAACAGGTTAATTAGCTTAGTTAAAGAGGATTAATTAACTTAATTCATTCACTAATTAATTAATTAATTATAATTTTAATTAATTCATTTTTACTTATTTTATTTTTATTTTATTAAAAACATTCTACTTTGTCATAGGGCCCTAGGGGCTAGCGGGCACGGGCGCTACGGGGCGGGTCGGGCGTTGCGGCGCCCGACTGGGTGTTCGCCCAGATCGCCGGGCGAGGAGGCCCGGGCAGCTTGTAGGCGCTGGTGCCGCGAGGCCACTGGCGGGTGAGGCGCAAGGCGCAGCCAGGCCGGACTACCTACGACCAGTGGGTGGGACGGAGCGGGAGCAGATGGGCGGGCGCGTCCAAGCATGACGCTGGGAAGGGCATGGCAAAGACGGGAGTCGGGCAAGGCGTGGCGGAGGAAGGCCGCGACGGAGCGAGAGTGGCGCGAGGGGCCGTGGGTGCGCCGATAGCGGGCGCCGGAGTGCGGTCGGTCGAGCGAGCAGTTGAGAACCGGGACGAGGCCCGTGCGTGAGGGGGCGCGGCCGTGCGTGGCTAACGCGAGCGAGACGGCGACCGGGCGCGAGCACGCGGTGTGTTCATGGGGACAGGGAAAGAAGGAGGAGATCGTGGCTCACGGCGGGGGTAGGGTTCGGGGCAATGGTGGTCGGGGAGGACGACGGCGACGACCCGGCGGAGAGGAGGCAGGCCGGTGAGGAGGAGGAGGCAGTCTGGCGAGGAAGCTCCGGGCGGCAGCGACGGCGGGGTTCGATCCGGGCGGCGACGGCAGGGACGGGATCGGGCCCTCCCGATCCAGATCCAACGAGATAGGGGGGAGATATTTTGGGGGAGAGGAGTGGGGGGGTGTCGGTGGGACGAGTGGGGATTGGGGGAGGTTTATGGGGGTGCGGGGGTGGGCCGGCCTGGTGGGTCGTGGCCAGGGCGGTGGCTCTTGGGCGGAGCCCTCGGGGTCTTTTCTCTTTCTTTCTTTTGTTGTTTTAGTTTTAGTCCTTTTTATTATTCTTTTATGTTTTGGCTAATTGTTTGGGCACCAAATGAGTTTTGTAAAATATGAGAGCTGGCCCACAAATAATAGCACAATATATCCTACCACCAAAAACTAGTTTGGGGTAAATATCATTTCATATTCTATTGTATTAATAAAAAGGTTATCAAATAATGTTTTCAGCCACTGTTTGAGGTTGTTTAAGTCATTTATCAAATTTCAATAATGTTGTTTACATATCATAGCCTCTGATTTATGTACTATTTATTGAACATTTTAGTTTTAATATTTGAAAACTTTTATTGTTTGCTTGATTTTGAATTTTGAATTATAATCGGTTTCGAACTAACACGAGATTAGCAACAGTAATCGAGGTGACGTGGCCTCATTAGCAACGGTTTACTGTAGCTTGATTATCCGGGCGTCACATTCACCGCAGAAGTAAACAACATGCCCATCAATATTATCAACTAAGACATCTTTAACCATAGCAACACTAGGTTCAACTTTGATTTGTTCAGATGGTTTGAGTGTTCTAACATAACTTTTGTTAACCACAGTTGAAGCTTTAGCATGTTCCTTCATACTAACAAGAAATGGGGGGTTTTCAATATAAGCAGTGGGAACTACTGGATCAACATTGTAAATGATAGTTTCTTCTTTAGATTTTACCGGCTCTTTAGTTTCTTCTTTGATTGGTGGGTGATATTTAAACCACTTCTCCTTAGGGAGATTAACATGAGTAGCAAAATATTTACAGAAGGAAGCTACTATCTCAGGGTCAAGTACACATTTAGTGCTAAACTTTTGAAAAGCATCGGTATTCATATAATATTTAACAAAATCAAACTTAGATTCAATACCCGACTCTTTACCTTACATGTCCATGCCACTACGAAAAAATACACTTCCGTGATATTACGTATTTGTCACAGTAGGTCACATTTTCTGTCATGTATGTACATCCATGATGATTTTATGACAGAATCAAGATAGTCATACATGTGCTGTCGTAGAAGTGTTTCATGACAATACCAAAATTATCATCACGGAAGTGTTCACTTCCATGACGATAAATGACGCGTCATGGAAGTGCTTTCGTCAAGGGTGACCGACACGTGGCATCCACCGTAACGGGTCATCGTTAAGCTATCAGGTCTGGTTTTGGGTCCGATAACCCGTTAATAGCCCAGACCAATGGGGATTTTCCATGTGCAAAATTCTCACTGGCCGAAGGAAACACGTGTCAGCTCGTCACTGGGTCAGATAGGCGCCTATGATAGGTCGACGTGCGATAGCCCACCATTGGCCCATTTAGCTTACAAAGGTTGTCCTGTTTGACTTGGTAAAAACTTAGCGGGCCGGCCCATGAAAAGCGTGTTAATGGTCTCTTCACAAATAGCTCGTTTTACGGCCCGGTAACTCACGACCCGTTAGGGCCTTCCCGAAATCGGCCCAACAGCGTCATGTGGGCCGTCGAATATAACACCAACCTGTTTCACTTTCAGCCCATGTATGGCTCTTTTAGCCCATAATGAACAGTAAATTTCTTTGTACCCATTAACAGCCCATGATTCCCATGGGCCGTTTCCAGCCCGTGTTAGCTTTCGGCCTACTGACGGCCCATACGTTCTTGGGCTCCTTTCTGGCCCTCGATTACTTCCGGCCCGTTACTGGCATGTTCCACTTGAAGGAAATATGCCCTAGAGGCAATAATAAAGTTATTATTTATTTCCTTATTTCATGATAAATGTTTATCATTCATGCTAGAATTGTATTAACCGGAAACATGATACATGTGTGAATGCATAGACAAAACAACATGTCACTAGTATGCCTCTACTAGACTAGCTTGTTAATCAAAGATGGTTATGTTTCCTAACCATGAACAAGGAGTTGTTATTTGATTAATGAGGTCACATCATTAGTAGAATGATCTGATTGACATGACCCATTCCCTTAGCTTAGCACACGATCGTTTAGTATGTTGCTACTGCTTTTATCCATGACATATACATGTTCCTGTAACTATGAGATTATGCAACTCCCGTTTACCGGAGGAACACTTTGGGTGCTACCAAACGTCACAACGTAACTGGGTGATTATAAAGGAGTACTACAGGTGTCTCCAAAGGCAAATGTTGGGTTGGTGTATTTCGAGATTAGGTTTTGTCACTCCGATTGTCGGAGAGGTATCTCTGGGCCCTCTCGGTAATGCACATCACTGAAGCCTTGCAAGCACTACAACTAATAAGTTAGTTGTGAGATGATGTATTACGGAACGAGTAAAGAGACTTGCCGGTAACGAGATTGAATAGTTTCACAAATTCATGCCACCTAGAACACCACATCATAATGGTGTGACCGAACGTCATAACCGTACTTTATTGGATATAGTACAATCTATGATGTTTCTTACCGATTTACCAATATCGTTTTGGGATCATGCATTAGAGACAGCTGCATTCACGTTAAATAGGGCACCATCTAAATCTGTTGAGACGACACTATATGAACTGTGGTTTAGCAAGAAACCAAAGTTGTCGTTTCTTAAAGTTTGGGGCTGCAATGCTTATGTGAAAAGTTTCATCTGATAAGCTCAAACCCAAATCGAGAAGTGCGTCTTCATAGAATACCCAAAGGAAACTGTTGGGTACACCTTCTATCACAGATCCTAAAGCAATATTTTCGTTGCTAAAAATGGATCCTTTCTAGAGAAGGAGTTTCTCTCGAAAGAAGTGAGTGGGAGGAAAGTAGAACTTGATGAGGTAATTGTACCTTCTCCCTTATTGAAAGTAGTTCATCACGAAATTTGTTCTGTGACTACTACACCAATTAGTGAGGAAGCTAATGATGATGATCATGTAACTTCAGATCAAGTTACTACCGAATCTCGTAGGTAAACCAGAGTGAGATCCGCACTGAGTGGTACGGTAATCCTGCTCGAAGTCATGTAACTAGACCATGATGAACCTACGAACTATGAGGAAGCGATGATGAGCCCAGATTCTGCGAAATGGCTTGAGGCCATGAAATCTGAGATGAGATCCATGTATGAGAACAAAGTGTGGACTTTGGTGGAGTTGCCCGATGATCGGCAAGCCATAGAAAATAAATGGATCTTCAAGAGGAAGACGGACGCTGATAGTAGTGTTACTATCTACAAAGCTAGACTTGTCGAAAAAGGTTTTTGACAAAGTTCAAGATGTTGAATACAATGAGATTTTCTCACTCGTATCGATGCTTAAAAGTCTGTCCGAATCATGTTAGCAATTGCCACAATTTATGAAATTTGGCAAATGGATGTAAAAACTGCATTCCTGAATGGGTTTTAGGAGGAAGAGTTGTATATGATGCAACCAGAAAGTTTTTATCGATCCAAAGGGAGCTAACAAAGTATGCAAGCTCCAGCGATCCATCTATGGACTGGTGCAAGCATCTCGGAGTTGGAATATACGCTTTGATGAGTTGATCAAAGCATATAGTTTTATACTGAGACTTACGGTGAAGCCTGTATTTACTAAAAGGTGAGTGGGAGCACTACAAAGATTTCGATAAGTATATGTGAATGACATATTGTAGATCGGAAATAATGTAGAATTATTCTCGCAAAGCATAAAGAAGTGTTTTGAAAGGAGTTTTTCAAAGAAAGACCCCGTAAAGCTACTTACATATTGAGCATCAAGATCTATAGAGATAGATCAAGATGCTTGATAAGTTTTTCAATGAGTACATACCTTGACAAGATTTTGAAGTAGTTCAAAATGAAACAGTCAAAGAAAGAGTTCTTGCTTGTGTTACAAGGTGTGAAATTGAGTAAGACTCAAAACCCGACCACAAAGCAGAAGATAGAAAGAGAATGAAAGTCATTCACTATGCCTTGGCCATAGTTTCTATAAAGTATGCCATGCTGTGTACTGATCTATTGTATACCCTGCTTGAGTTTAGCAAGGAATACAATAGTGATCTAGGAGTAGATCATCGGACAGCGGTCAAAATTATCCTTAGTGGAATAAGGATATGTTTCTCGATTATGGAAGTGACAAAAGGTTAAATGCGTAAAGGGTTACGCCGATGCAAGTTTTGACACCGATCCGATGACTCTAAGTCTCGATCTAGATACATATTGAAAGTGGGAGCAATTAGCTAGAGTAGCCGTGCGAGCATTGTAGACATAGAAAAATTGCAAAATACATAACGGATCTGAATGTGAAAGACCCGTTGACTAAGACTCTCTCACAAGCAAAACATGATCACACCTTAGTACTCTTTGGGTGTTAATCACATAGCGATGTGAACTAGATTACTGAATCTAGTAAACCCTTTGGGTGTTGGTCACATAGCGATGTGAACTATGGGTGTTAATCACATGATGATGTGAACTATCGATGTTAATCACATGGTGATGTGATCTAGATTATTGACTCTAGTGCAAGTGGAAGACTGAAGGAAATATGCCCTAGAGGCAATAATAAAGTTATTATTTATTTCCTTATTTCATGATAAATGTTTATCATTCATGCTAGAATTGTATTAACCGGAAACATGATACATGTGTGAATGCATAGACAAAACAACATGTCACTAGTATGCCTCTACTAGACTAGCTTGTTAATCAAAGATGGTTATGTTTCCTAACCATGAACAAGGAGTTGTTATTTGATTAATGAGGTCACATCATTAGTAGAATGATCTGATTGACATGACCCATTCCTTAGCTTAGCACACGATCGCTTAGTATGTTGCTCTGCTTTTATCCATGACATATACATGTTCCTGTAACTATGAGATTATGCAACTCCGTTTACGGAGGAACACTTTGGTGCTACCAAACGTCACAACGTAATCGGGTGATTATAAAGGAGTACTACAGGTGTCTCCAAAGGCAAATGTTGGGTTGGTGTATTTCGAGATTAGGTTTTGTCACTCCGATTGTCGGAGAGGTATCTCTGGGCCCTCTCGGTAATGCACATCACTGAAGCCTTGCAAGCACTACAACTAATAAGTTAGTTGTGAGATGATGTATTACGGAACGAGTAAAGAGACTTGCCGGTAACGAGATTGAACTAGGTATTGGATACCGATGATCGAATCTCGGGCAAGTAACATCCCGATGACAAAGGGAACAACGTATGTTGTTATGCGGTCTGACCGACAAAGATCTTCGTAGAATATGTAGGAACCAATATGGGCATCCAGGTCCCGCTGTTGGTTATTGACCGTGAATAGTTCTAGGTCATGTCTACATTGTTCTCGAACCGTAGGGTCTGCACGCTTAAGGTTTCGATGACAGTTATTATGAGTTTATGTATTTTGATGTACCGAAGGAGTTCGGAGTCCCGGATGTGATCACGGACATGACGAGGAGTCTCGAAATGGTCGAGACATAAAGATTGATATATTGGAAGCCTATGTTTGGAGTTCGGAATGGTTCCGGCGGCGGAATTTATGGAGTACCGGAGGTTACCGAACCCCGGGAGGTAAATGGGCCTCGATGGGCCTTAGTGGAAAGGAGAAGGGCCAGCCCTAGGTGGGCGCGCCTCCCCCTTCCCTAGTCCTACTAGGACTAGGAGAAGGGCCGCCCCTCTCTCTTTCCCCTCCGGAATCCTAGTCCAACTAGGATTGGGGGAATCCTACTCCCAGAGGAGTAGGACTCCTTGGCGCGCCACCCTTGGCCGCCGCCCCCCCCCTTGCTCCTTTATATACGGGGCAGGGGGCACCTTGAACACACAAGTTGATCTTTAGATCGTTCCTTAGCCGTGTCGGTGCCCCCTCCACCATATTCCACCTCGGTTATACTGTCATGAAGCTTAGGCGAAGCCTGCGCCGTGAAACATCAAGATCGTCACCACGCCGTCGTCTTGACGGAACTCTCCCTCGACACTCGGCTGGATCGGAGTACGAGGGACGCCATCGAGCTGTACGTGTGTCAAGAACTCGGGGCGCCGAAGTAACGGCGCCGGATCGGTCGGATCGCGAGGAGAACGTCGACTACTTCCTCTACGCCAGATCGCTTCCGCCGGGTCTACAAGGGTATGTGGACAACACTCTCCCCTCTCGTTGCTATACATCACCATGATCTTGCGTGTGCGTAGGAAAATTTTTGAAATTACTACGTTCCCCAACACCACTAATGGGCCAAATTGGGTCCGTGGCTAGAATCAGCCCATTTGTGGCCTGTTAACCCGTTGCGCCATTTCCAGCCTGTCCTATATTCTGGCCCATTAACGACCCGTTATGCCTGTGATAGAATTAAGCCTTTGCTGTCTTCCGGCCTGATAACGGCTTGTTACCGTGCTGGCCCGATACCAATTACGCCCATTTACGGCCCATGTGGACCCATTTATCTGACGGCCCGAGGCCTAAAGATTCTACGGCCCGTTGGAGGCCCATTTATCCAACGGCCCGAAGGAGGCCCATGGATCCTACGGCCTGTAGTAGGGTCAAGGTTACCACGGTTCGTATATGGCCCATGGTTGTTGCGGCCACTAGCAAACCATGGAAAAAGAAGACTAGGAAATAAATAAGCCCATAAGTAACGCTAGGCTATTAAGACGATTTCACAGATTACATCCACTGGGCATCAAAGTTTTCCACCAGTGCAAATATAGGGAACACCCTACAATATACAAAAATGGTTTGTTGTTTTCTTCAGTCGGTGGTTACACGTTAAGAACAAATTTTGTATCGCAACAAAACAAATTAAAACCATAAAACAAAAGGAAAGTGGCATAACAGTTAACAGTCTGGCAGATAAATGCACCACCAGATGTTCGTAAGCTCAGTTCATTTGACCTGACTGTTACGTTTTCATGATGTATTGTCCGATGGAGCACCATAACCTTCGCCTTCATTTCTCCTAGGCTCTTGAACAACATAGCAAATGTCTAAGAGTCTGGTTTCAAAACCATGCATATCTTGACGACATCGAACAATGGCTGTCCTTGTTTCACAAATGGTCTCTATTAGGGAATGGACTTATGTCTGGAGCGCAGTTATAACATTGTTTTGAGCTTGCATATCTTGATCATGAGGTAGTTTGTACGAGATTGCCTTAGGAACCAAGCCAGTATTACACAGTAACGTGCTTTTGGCATTGCTAGTGGACATGTACTGACCCACTGCAGCAAGAGGTGACATTGCGGTTATAGTTGCCTCGTCACCTTCAAAAGGTGGCGGTTCCACCATTTTTTCCATAGCTTGCTGAAAAGTTGAGTTTTTTTACATTAGTAGTACCAGAACAGAAGATATTAAGGAGGCAGCAAAGCCAAACAAAATAGCTTTGGTCTATATACAGAACTTATTATGGTGAACCCGTGTAAAATATTAGTTGTATTTTGCTGCAAAGTACGTAATAAAACCAGGTTCCAAACATACGACCATGTACCATGGCAAATGTATTGTCTATTTCTTCACATTTTATTGACAGCTAAGGATAAAGAGACAAAGTTTACAATTTGGCAAGCATAGTATGACATCATTCATATCACAAAACAACTGAGAACAGACAAACAGGCAATTGTATTGTGTGGGCAAGTCCAGCACGGAACTAGATTACAGATCAAGATCAAAGGAACATCATTCCTCTCTTTTAAACCTTGTAAGGTGCAATGATACACTAAGAAAATTGTGTATAAAATTAAAAAGAGTAATAGACATTGGCTGCAAACCATGCAGTTCAATGCACGAGTCAGAGTAAGTAGTAGTTAAAAGGCATGAGGATTAAGGACTTACAACAATGGTTTTGACTGGTGTAGTCATGCCCTTCGTCTTGCTGGTGTGACAGTCCTTGAAGATTTCCACAACATTTGGTTCATGTACTTTTTGGTCCTTGCGGTCTTTCCTCTGCATTTGGAACAAGTCAATATAGATCTAATAATATGGCACAAAAAAAAGAGTGAAACATCAGCTAATTACAAGAGACTCGCAGTGTGCAATATAGCTACAAGATCCTGTCATCTGTTGGAATTTCACTTTCGTATGGTTGGCCTTGTTCTTTGAACAGTTCACGTACAAGAAGATAGATTTGTGAGGCACATGCGTACATAGGAGTTCAACATGTGATCTGATCACATACATATAACGTACCTGATACTTTGGATCACACCAGTGTTTAACGAGGCCTCTCCAGTCTTCATCTGATATATTTTCCACAGGAGATGTTTGGGCAAGTTCACTATTAGCCTTGCCTTCAAAGTGAGTTTTCCTCAACTTATACCGATATTGTCGCAGAGCAAACTTGAAAACATGGGTGCAAGCTTGTCTGGCTGCATCATCTTGGCTATCCAACTTGAGCCTCATCTGTTCAAAATTATGGGGTCTCATTATCAGCAACCTAGAAAGTATGGAACAGAGCAAGACAATATTACTAGTTTCCATACATAACCATACTTACAGATAAATGTTCGAGGAAGGTGTTGAACTGGGTGTCGTCTTTGTCATTCCTATACAGAATCCATGTTGGGAGGATACGTACATGACACTTAACGGCAACCGCTGCCTCTGATACTAACCTGGCTGACTCTGTAGCATCACGTAGCCTTTTTAAATATTCCTCAAAACAGATCTCCATTCTTCCTCTTCTAGATTTAGTTAACCTATCGAGCATTATCCCTGATGTTTGTCTCCTCTTGCGCCTAGGTGCTAGTCCAACGACGAACATAGGAAGTAGTGTACATCAAACTGTGAGGCTACATATAAAGAAACATGAAACTGTAACTTGACTCCAGCAACTACCTACTTGCTGTTGAAGCTCACAAGGTTCATCTGATCTTGCCAACTCGTCTTGTGTCAAGAGTGCTTCGGAAGCAGTGTCAGGTGGCAAGGGAGCTTGGGAGCGTGCTACTAGCTGATACTTCTCCAACGTATCTATAATTTTTGATTGCTCCATGCTGCTTTATATACTGTTTTGGACTATATTGGGCTTTATATTCCACTTTTATATTATTTTTGGGACTAACCTAGTAACCGGAGGCCCAGAATTGCTGTTTTTTTTGCCTATTTCAGTGTTTCGAAGAAACGGAATGAAACCTTTGGGAACGTGATTTTCTCACCGAACGTGATCCAGGAGACTTGGACCCTACTCCAAGACGTAATAGAGGCTGTCACGAGGGTGGGGGGCGTGCCCTCCTGGGCGTGCCCCCTGCCTCGTGGCCCCCCTGTTGCTCCACTAACGTACTCCTTCCTCCTATATATACCTACGTATCCCCAAACGATCAGAACAGGAGCCAAAAACCTAATTCCACCGCCGCAACCTTCTGTATCTATGAGATCCCATCTTGGGGCCTGTTCCAGAGCTCCGCCAGAGGGGGCATCCATCACGGAGGGCTTCTACGTCAACACCATAGCCCCTCCGATGAAGTGTGAGTAGTTTACTTCAGACCTTCGGGTCCATAGCTAGTAGCTAAATGGCTTCTTCTCTCTTTTTGGATCTCAATACAATGTTCTCCCCCTCTCTCGTGGAGATCTATTCGATGTAATCTTCTTCTTTTTGCGGTGTGTTTGTTGAGACTGATGAATTGTGGGTTTATGATCTATTATTATCTATGAACAATATTTGAATCTTCTCTGAATTCTTTTATGTGTGATTGAGTTATCTTTGCAAGTCTCTTCGAATTATCCGTTTGGTTTGGCCAACTAGATTGGTAGTTCTTGCAATGGGAGAAGTGCTTAGCTTTGGGTTCAATCTTGTGGTGTCCTTTCCCAGTGACAGAAGCGGCAGCAAGGCACGTATTGTATTGTTGCCATCGAGGATAACAAGATGGGGTTTTTATCATATTGCATGAATTTATCCCTCTACATCATGTCATCTTGCTTAAGGCGTTACTCTGTTTTTAACTTAATACTCTAGATGCATGCTGGATAGCGGTCGATGAGTGGAGTAATAGTATTAGATGCAGAATCGTTTCGATCTACTTGTCTCGGATGTGATGCCTATATACATGATCATACCTAGATATACTCATAACTATGCTCAATTCTGTCAATTGCTCAACAGTAATTTGTTCACCCACCGTAGAATATCTATGCTCTTGAGAGAAGCCACTAGTTAAACCTATGGCCCCCGGGTCTATTCTCATTATATCAATCTCTATTGCTTTATTACTTGCTTTGTTTTTACTTTGCCTTTTACTTTTCACTTTGCATCCATCTATCAAAATACCAAAAATATTATTTATCATCTCTATCAGATCTCACTCTCGTAAGTGACCGTGAAGGGATTGACAACCCCTAATCGCGTTGGTTGCAAGTAGCTATCGTTTTGTGTAGGTATGAGGGACTTGTGCGTGGTCTCCTACTGGATTGATACCTTGGTTCTCAAAAACTGAGGGAAATACTTACGCTACTTTGCTGCATCATCCTCTCCTCTTCGGGGAAATCCAACGCAGTGCTCAAGAGGTAGCAAGAAGAATTTCTGGCGCCGTTGCCGGGGAGGCTCATGCAAGCAAGTCAACAATACCAAGTACCCATCACAATCCCTATCTCTCTCATTACATTATTTGCCATTTTCCTCTCGTTTTCCTCTCCCCCGCTTCACCCTTGCCGTTTTATTCGCCCTCTCTTTCCTAATCTCCTCCTCTTTTTCCCATTGCCTTTTTCCTCGTCCATTTGTTTGCTCGTTTCGTTGGATTAGATGCTTACTTATTTCAAAATAGAGAAGCTAAGATCTATGGATCCTCATCCGCTTGCCAATCTTTTTAAGAGATCCAATTATGATGAACAAATTGCTAGTGAGTTTTGTGCACTAGATTATCTTCATGTAGTTCTGCTTGAAATTCGTGAATCTAGAAATTGTGATGAAGAAATTTATGAAGAGATTCACGATAACTCCTTGAATAAAAAGCATGATTGCAATGATTTTCCTATAAATTCTCTTGATGTCAATTGTGCTAATAATATGCAAAACCCTAAGCTTGGGGATGCTAGTTTTGCTATGTCTACTACTTGTTTCAATGATCATGATTGTGGGGTGATTCTTCTTATAACCTTGAAAATTTATTTAAGCCCCATGATGCACATGAGATTGATAATAATGTTTGCAATAATATTGAAAGTTGGTTTGGAAGAGTGTCAACTTTAGAACCCACATATTTGGAGTATGTTCAATCTTATGATATTTTTGATAAAAGTGGGTTCGGAAAGGTCATGACTTTAGCTAATGTTAATCCCACTATCTTGGAAGAGTGTCAACTTTGCATGCATGTGGATCATGTTGAGAATATGTTTTGTGATAGCTATTTTGTTGAATTTGCCTATGATCCTACATGTAATTATTATGAGAGAGGAAAATATGGTTTTACAAATTTTTATCTTATTAAATTACCTCTCATCATGTTGAGATTGCTATCCTCTCTTTCTTCTTCCTTGCGTATGCTAGTTTTTATCATATTACAAATTTTTATGCATAGGAAGTATGTTAGACTTAGAAGAGTTTGTCACGTGTTTCATGATGCTCTCTTTGTGCTTCAATTCTTGTCTTTCATGTGAGCATCATTAAAATCTCAATGCCTAGCTAGGGGCGTTAAACGATAGCGCTTGTTGGGAGGCAACCCAATTTTATTTGTGTTTTTTGTTTTTGCTTCTGTTTAGGAATAAATAATGCATATAGCTTCTGTTTGGATGTGTTTTTATGTTTTAATTAGTGTTTGTTCCAAGTAGAACCTATAGGATAACCTACGATGATAGTTGATTTGATTCTGCTGAAAAACAGAAACTTTGCACGCACTAATATAATTTTGTTAAATCACAGGAACGTGCTTTTGCGTTGATTATTTTTGCTTCTGTTCAATAAACAAATTGTCCAGGACTTCCTATTTTGGTAGAATTTTTAGAGTTCCAGAAATTTGCGTTAGTTACAGATTGCTACAGACTGTTCTGTTTTTGACAGATTCTGTTTTGCGGGTGTTGTTTGCTTATTTTGATGAATCTATGGCTAGTAAAATAGTTTATAATCCATAGAGAAGTTGGAATACAGTAGGTTTAACACCTATATAAATAAATAATGAGTTCATTACAGTACCTTAATTAGTTCTTTGTTTTCTTTCTCTAACGGAGCTCACGAGATTTTTGTTGAGTTTTGTGTTGTGAAGTTTTCAGGTTTTGGGTGAATTCTTTTGATGGATTATGGAACAAGGAATGGCAAGAGCCTAAGCTTGGGGATGCCCATGGCGCCCCCAATATAATCCAAGGACATCAAAAAGTCAAAGTTTGGGGATGCCCCGGAAGGCATCCCCTCTTTCGTCCACTTCCATCGGTAATTTACTTGGAGCTATATTTTTATTCACCACATGATATGTGTTTTGCTTGGAGCGTCTTGTATTATTTGCATCTTTGCTTGTTAGTTTACCATAATCAACCTTGCTGTACACACCTTTTGAGAGAGACATACATGAATTGGGATTTGTTAGAATACTCTATGTGCTTCACTTATATCTTTTGAGCTTGATAGTTTTTGCTCATAGTGCTTCACTTATATCTTTTGAGCATGATAATTTTTGCTCTAGTACTTCACTTAGATCTTTTAGAGCACGGTGGTGGATTTGTTTTAAAGAAATTATATATCTCTCATGCTTCACTTAAATTATTTTTAGAGTCGTTAATAGCATGGTAATTTTCTTAATGTTAATATACTTGGTATTCAAGATATGTGAAACTTTCTTTTGAGTGAATTGAATACTAATATAAGTTTGATGCTTGATAATTGTTTTGAGATATGGGGGTGATAATATCAAAGTCGTGCTAGTTGAGTAATTATGAATTTGAGAAATGCTTGTGTTGAATTTTGCAAGTACCGTAGCATGCACGTATGGTTAAAGTTGTGTAACAAATTTGAAACATGAAGTGTACCTGGCTTGTGCATCCTTATGAGTGGCGGTCGGGGACGAGCGACGGTCTTTTCCTACCAATCTATCCCCGTAGGAGCATGCGTGTAGTACTTGATTTTTGATGACTTCTAAATTTTTGCAATAAGTATATGAGTTCTTTTGACTAATGTTGAGTCCATGGATTATACGCACTCTCACCTTTCCGCCTTTGCTAGCCTCTTCGGTACCGTGCATTGCCCTTTCTCACCTTGAGAGTTGGTGCAAACTTCGCCAGTACATCCAAACCCCGTGATACGATACGCTCGATCACACATAAACCTCCTTATATCTTCCAAACAGCCACCATACCTACCTATCATGGCATTTCCATAGCCATTCCGAGATATATTGCCATGCAACTTCCATCATCATCATCATGACATACATTACTTTTGTCATATTGCCATTGCATGATCATGTAGTTGACATCGTATTTGTGGCAAAGCCACCATTCATTATTTTTCATACATGTCACTCTTGATTCATTGCACAATCCAGGTACACCGCCGGAGGCATTCATATAGAGTCATATCTTGTTCTAAGTTTCGAGTTTTAATCCTCATGTTGTAATCAATAGAAGTGTGATGATCATCATTATTAGAGCATTGCCCAAATAAAAAAAGAGAGGAAGGCCAAAAAAAGGCCCAAAAAAATAAAAAAATAAATAGGGCAATGCTACTATGTCTTTTCCACACTTGTGCTTCAAAGTAGCACCTTGTTCTTCATGTAGTGAGTCTCATATATTGTGCTTCAAAGTAGCACCTTGTTCTTCATGTAGTGCGTCTCATAAGTTGTATTTGTATACTAGTGGGAATTTTTCATTATAGAACTTGGCTTGTATATTCCTATGATGGGCTTCCTCAAATGCCCTAGGTCTTCGTGAGCAAGCAAGTTGGATGCACACCCACTAGTTTTCTTTTGTTGTGCATTCATAGCCCTAGTGCATCCATTGCATGGTAATCCCTACTCCTCATATTGACATCAATTGATGGGCATCTCCATAGCCCGTTGATTATCCTTGTCAATGTGAGACTTTCTCCTTTTTTGTCTTCTCCACACAATCCCCATCATCATATTCTATTCCACCCATAGTGCTATATCCATGGCTCACGCTCATGTATTGCGTGAAGGTTGAAAAAGTTTGAGATTATTTGTATGAAACAATTGCTTGGCTTGTCATCGGGGGTATAGAAGTTGGGAACATCTTTGTGTGACGAAAATGAAGCATAGCCTAACTATATGATTTTGTAGGGATGAACTTTCTTTTGCCATGCTATTTTGAGAAGACATGATTGCTTTGATTAGTATGCTTGAAGTATTAATATTTTTGTGTCAATATGAACTTTTGTCTTGAATCTTTCGGATCTGAATATTCATGCCACAATTAAGAAGATTTACATTGAAATTATGCCAAAGTATCACTCCGCATCAAAAATTCTTTTTTATCATTTACCTACTCGAGGACGAGCAGGAATTAAGCTTGGGGATGCCTGATTACGTCTCCAACGTATCTATAATTTTTGATTGCTCCATGCTACTTTATCTACTGTTTTGGACTATATTGGGCTTTATTTTCCACTTTTATATTATTTTCGGGACTAACCTATTAACCGGAGGCCCAGCCCAGAATTGTTGTTTTTTTGCCTATTTCAGTGTTTCGAAGAAACGGAATATCAAACGGAGTCCAAACGGAATGAAAACTTCGGGAACGTGATTTTCTCACCGAACGTGGTCCAGGAGACTTGGACCCTACTCCAAGACGTAAAAGAGGCGGTCACGAGGTTGGGGGGCGCCCCCCTTGGCGCGCCCCCCTGCCTCGTGGTCCCACTGTTGCTCCACCGACATAGTCCTTCCTCCTATATATACATACGTATCCCCAAACGATCAGAACAGGAGCCAAAAACCTAATTCCACCGCCGCAACCTTCTGTATCCACGAGATCCCATCTTGGGGCCTTTTCCGGAGCTCCGCCGGAGGGGGCATCCATCACGGAGGGCTTCTACATCAACACCATAGCCCCTCCGATGAAGTGTGAGTAGTTTACTTCAGACCTTTGGGTCCATGGCTAGTAGCTAGATGACTTCTTCTCTCTTTTTGGATCTCAATACAATGTTCTCCCCCTCTCTCGTGGAGATCTATTCGATGTAATCTTCTTCTTTTTGCAGTGTGTTTGTTGAGACTGATGAATTGTGGGTTTATGATCCAGTATTATCTATGAACAATATTTGAATCTTCTTTGAATTCTTTTATGTGTGATTGAGTTATCTTTGCAAGTCTCTTCCAATTATCCGTTTGGTTTGGCCAACTAGATTGGTAGTTCTTGCAATGGGAGAAGTGCTTAGCTTTGGTTTCAATCTTGCGGTGTCCTTTCCCAGTGACAGAAGGGGCAGCAAGGCACGTATTGTGTTGTTGCCATCGAGGATAACAAGATGGGTTTTTTTATCATATTGCATAAATTTATCCCTCTACATCATGTCATCTTGCTTTGGGCGGCTGGAGCAAGAAGACCAGAGGTTGAAGAAGCACTACGGCCGTTGGACGGACATCGTACGGTCACTGGAGCTAGAATCGTTCATATTGACTAAGTTGACAAAGCCCTCCTTCCCCATCAACTTAGTTGGCCCACAAGTCATCCTCCCACTATGGTGGGTCCCAGCTAGCAGGGGGTATTCATTTTTTGTGCATAATAAGGAGGCACTTCCTTGTGTGCGAAGATATAGCTGGTGGGTCCGACATGTCAGTGGGGGGAACGTTTCTTCGTGAAATACAGAGGCCCTTCTGGTGGGTCCCAGCTGTCAGGTGGAGGAATCATTATTTTATGCATAATAAGGGGGCATTTCCTTGTGTGCGGCCGTGGACCCAGCTGTCAGGCTCTCCACGTACAGTCCACGGCCGATGGATGTCGTTTGTTGACCACGTTGACCAGGCCACGCCAAGAGCACCATGGCGGTGGACGACGGTGAGGCCTAGGAAGGGAACGACATGGAGCCGGGGAAGACTCGGCAATGGTTGCCCACGCGGTGGGGAGTACGAGGTTTTACTGGTCCGGCTGCCGTCGCCGGAAAATAACAAGAGGTGTGGGTGAGTAGAGGAATGGCACGCCAAGAATGAAGTAGGGTGGGGCGGTGCGGCACGTGCGGCAAAGACAACCGCCACGGAGGAGGGAGCAGGCAGTCCCACCGGAGCTGGTTTTGGCGGCTGGAGCAAGAAGATCGGATATTGAAGAAGCAGCACGGCCATTGGATTAACATCCAACGGTCACTGCTGCTAGAATCGTTTGTGGACTAAGTTGACAAAGCCAAAGTACACGTCAACCTAGTAGACCCACAAGTCACCCTCCAAATCTGTCCCAAACAGCATACAGCCCGAAGTTTCTAGCCAGATTCAAATTAATTTTAAATCTAAATATACCATAATTTAAATTCAATGAAATTTTACCCGCACAAAAACAATGAAATTTAAAATATCAAAATCCGAAAGAAAACAATATTTTGGAACTAATTGCCTGTTTGCTGTATTTTTTTCATTTTACAGCTCATTTCTTATTACTTATAGCCCATTTCTTATTGCTTATAGCCCATTTTCTGGGCAAAATGCATCCCTCCTCATCTTGAAAGATTTCCGGCCCAGCAGGGCGTAGAAAAGCAAGTAGGCCTATGTTGGTTATTCTGCAAAAAACAAAATAGCTGGCTAGCCATTTTTCAGAAAGGAAAAAACAAACTAGGCTGGTCATGTGCTAAACATATGAAATAAAAGCCTGGGCTAGACGGGCCATGGGTCCCGCACGACCCAGTTGATACCCTTCTCCGTCCCGAAAAAATAAAATTACTGCGCGCGTTGCTGGGTCCCTACTGTCATCCACACCATGTACAGTCATCTCCTTATTCCTCTCGGTTGTTAACCATGTTGACAACACCGGAGGGCGGTGCTGCGGTGAGCAAACCAAGGCGGAGGACGATGGTGAGGCCTCGGATGGGAACGAACAGGAGCCGGGGAAGATCACAGCCAGCCGTGGGAGGCGGGAGTAGGCGGTCCCGCCGGCGCTAGTTTGGCTTTGGCGGCTCGAGGAAGAAGAACTGAAGAAACGCGACAGACATTGAATGTCAATCCAACAGTCAAGGTTGGCACAATCGTTTGTTGACTAAGCGAAAACCAAGTAGCATACTTTTTTACATATAGGAAGAAAACTGTGAGGGAAATGCATTCGTCTGCCGTCCTCCTCACAGGGAACGTTCGCCACATAAGTGACTAGCACCCTTTGCTTTCAAATGAGAGGTCTTGGGTTCGAGTCCCAGGAACTCTCAATTTTGTTCTCCTTCCTTCCTCGCAAAAAAGGGAAAGAAAATCAAAGACTTAGGAAGGCATACAGAACAAGCTAGTGTACCAGTAAAGAGACGTTGCCAAGTTTTAGAAAAAAGAGAGACGTGCTCCTGTAGCTGGTTCGAATCCAAACCTAGACTATGACTATATATGGTGTTATGCGACTCTGCAAGTAATGAAACTGACATATCCAACGTTCGCTTCTCCTCTTCTCTACTTACTCTGCCTAGCATCAGAAGCTCTGGCCGCAGCAACCATGTTCGCTGGATGCTCATCCACCTGCTCTTCAGTAGGCAACAACCAGATATGCGCCAAGTCGCCACCCGTACCATCACCTGTGGGTCTCATCACACCCCCGCCGGCACGCGCACGCAGCCGATTGCTCATTGCAACCCGCTGCCCATTGGTGTGGTGCCACTGCTGCAAATCACGCAGAGTCATCCGTCGCGTCTCAACCACAATCCTCAACCCTGGCCGAGTCTTCTACAAGTGCCCGAATCATGGGGTAATAATATGTTTAAGTGTTGTTCTGCTGCTTTTAGCTGCTGATTTTTTTAATAGTTTGGTTGATGATCTAACAATTTGATTCATGCGGAAAAGGGAAGATTCGTGTGATTTGTATTTCTGGGAAGTTGTTGATGTGGGGGAATGCAACTACGCTGATTATTTTGTTAGCCGAGGAATCCCAATACCAGCAGGTTGGGGTGTTGGACAAGTAACTGAAGGAACGACAGAAGAGGAAGATGTAGAGCCGAAGGCTAAAGATGCAGTTCCTGTGATCATGGCCAAGCAACAGCTGCTGAACAGCCTTGACAGCAATGAGGAGATGAAAGAGCTTGTGAAGATAATGGGAAAAATTGATGTGCTTTGTGATACGTCTCCAACGTATCTATAATTTTCGATTGTTCCATGCTATTATATTACCCCTTTTGGATGTTTATGGACTTTATTTTACACATTTATATCATTTTTGGGACAACCTACTAACCGGAGGCCCAAATCAGATTGCTGTTTTTTTTGCCTATTTCAAGATTTCAAGAAAAGGAATATCAAATGGAGTCCAAACGGAATGAAACCTTCGGGGCGTGATTTTTGGAACGAACGTGATCCGAGGACTTGGAGTGCAAGTCAAGAAGCAGCCGAGGCCTCCACGAGATAGGAGGGCCCCTATAGGGCGCGCCCTGTCTTGTGGGCCCCTCGGCGCCACCGACGTACTTCTTCCTCCTATATAAGCCTACGTACCCGAAAACATCCAGGGAGCCAACGAAACACAATTTCCACCACCGTAACCTTCTGTATCCGTGAGATCCCATCTTGGAGCCTTCGCCGGCGTTCTGTCGGAGGGCGAATCGACCACAGAGGGCTTCTACATCAACATCCTTGCCCCTCTGATGAGTTGTGAGTAGTTTACCACAGACCTTCGGGTCCATAGTTATTAGCTAGATGGCTTCTTCTCTCTTTTTGGATCTCAATACAATGTTCTCCCCCTCTCTTGTGGAGATCTATTGGATGTAAACTCTTTTTGTGGTGTGTTTGTCAAGATCCAATGAATTGTGGGTTTATGATCAAGTTTATCTATGAGAAATATTTGAATCTCCTCTGGATTCTTTTATGTATGATTGAGTTATCTTTGCAAGTCCCTTCGAATTATCAGTTTGGTTTGGCCTACTAGATTGATCTTTCTTGCCATGGGAGAAGTGCTAAGCTTTGGGTTCAATCTCGCGGTGTCCTTACCCAGTGGCAGCAGGGGTTGCAAGGCACGTATTGTATTGTTGCCATCGAGGAAAAAAAGATGGGGTTTATATCATATTGCATGAGTTTATCCCTCTACATCATGTCATCTTGCTTAAGGTGTTACTCTGTTCTTATGAACTTAATACTCTAGATGCAGGCAGGAGTCGGTCGATGTGTGGAGTAATAGTAGTAGATGCAGGCAGGAGTCGGTCTACTTGTTGCAGATGTGATGCCTATATACGTGATCATGCCTAGATAATCTCATAATTATTCGCTTTTCTATCAATTGCTTGACATTAATTTGTTCACCCACCGTAATACTTATGCTATCTTGAGAGAAGCCACTAGTGGAACCTATGGCCCCCGGGTCTATCTCATATCATATTTGCTTTCAATTTACTTTTATTTGCATCTTTATTTTTTGCATCTATATTATAAAATAGTAAAATATATTTATCTTATCATACTATCTCTATTAGATCTCACTTTCGCAAGTGGCCGTGAAGGGATTGACAATCCCTTTATTGCGTTGGTTGCGAGGGACTTTTGAGGAGCCTCCTACTGGATTGACACCTTGGTTCTCAAAAACTAAGGGAAATACTTACGCTACTATTGCTGCATCACCCTTTCCTCTTCAAGGAAAACCAACGCAAGCTCAAGACGTAGCACTCTATAGGATGATTGTCTCTTTATTTGCAGTGTATGTAGCACTCATGATGTATTCAGTGGCTATGACATGAGCACTTTGCTAAAACTAGTAATGAATGAAACCTGTGTAGCAGGCTGGGCGTAGTGTTGTGAACATCTAATGATTTCTATTAACGAAAATCAGGGGGTATCCCCTTTTGCTCATAAATAAATAAATAGCAGAGGCCCTGTCGGGTCAGCTTTGTTCTCATTGGAAGACGTCAAGCAAATTGCAGTCCAACAGCAAACTATGTCATCAAATTCAAGTTTTACGGCCAAATATGAGTACAACTAAACAACAATGTCATCATGTTTTAGTTGTCATACAATCACCAAACACAAATCAGCATACATAACAAGTGATGTTCTCACAGCTAAATATTAAACAACATGTTCATCAGGTTTCAGTTGTCATAGCAAACACAATTTCACATAGTAGATAAAAAAACGTCTTCTGACAGACAAATACGACAAAAGCAATGTAATCATCATCCGCAGTAGCAGCATCAACATCTTCGCCATGTGTATCAGTCTGAATCGTAATTCCCCACGGTGTCATCTTCTTCTTCGTCCTCAACGTCCTCGAACATTGGCTTCTTCTTGATCAACTCTTGTATGTCCACAGCACGACAGGCAATCTTTTCACCGGCATCATTGACGTGATGGTTCTCAAAGATATTAGGAACATCTATGTTATCTTGTACATCAGGAGCAGTGTAAGCATCATCTTGTTGTGCAACTTCATTAAACGAATTCCTCTGCTCAAACCTTTGCAATACTCTCCAGTCATGGCTACGTGCAAATGTGTCTTCCAAGAAAACTATTTGTATTGCTTGATTTGCCAAAATAAAAGGCTTGTTGGTCTGGTACGCCGCCTTGACATTTACGGATTTGAAATAATCATCAGCTCTGGGTTTTGCGATCCTGGAAAACAAGTTATACCAATGACAACACAACAGAACCACACACCGATGATCCTCGAAACTAGAGATATACTGCAACTGAACAATGTCTATTATGTTAGCATACATTTCAGTTGTCTCTTTGTCCTACGTATCCGTGCTCATGATGGCACTATTTTGTTTCTTCCTGCCTTCGTCTCGTGCAAGGGTGTTGTAGCGCACATCTCCAACAACGCAAGATTCATAATGTCTTACTCGAGTATCAGGACCCACTGCTAGTGAGTAAAGGGTATCATCAACTGCCTGCCCATCCTCCCGCATCTTCTTAACCTATGGTTAGAAAATAGACAAGCTGATCATCTTATGTACTCAATATATTAAAAAAAACTGATAGTGCAATTCGAAAGCTTACATGGTTCTTGAACCATTTCGCAAATCCTGCCATAACCAGTTTGTCAATGTTTCTTGGATTTTGCGGCAGTAACTCCTCTTTGTAGATGTTGCACAACATAGTGATCGTGTTAAACATCTAAATAAATAAGAATGTGCTGCAAGTTTAGTAGATTACAATGTATAAGTTGCAGTACTGCACTTACTTAATATAAGGTAGTATCTCAGGACAGTTATTCAACACATACCAAACCATTTTGTCCAAATCTTTAGGTTTGTCCTCTTGTCGACTCTTCCCTGTAACTCGAACAGAATAATCGAAAACATTAAGCCCGGGATTGTCTTCACCCACCTCTTTGCTAAGCTGATCAACTGTTTCAATGTATTTTGAGCAGAATGTCAACGCTTCTGTAGCAATGTAGGCCTCTGCAATGGAACCCTCGGGTCTAGTTCTGTTCCTAACATAGCCCTTGAAAGTGCCTAGCCGCCTTTCAATAGGGTACATCCAACCATACTGTACTGGACCTCTAAGTAGTGCCTCATCAGGTAGATGAACAACCAAATGCACCATCACATCAAAGATGGCTGGAGGATATATCTTCTCCAGGTCGCATAGGATAGTTGGTATCTTGTCTCTAAGACGCTCCAAAGCATCTATCCCGATATTTCTATCTGCAGAGTTCCTCAAGAATTGTCCCAACTCTACAACTGCTCTGTATAAGTCGTATGCCCAATCCTCTAAGGATAACAGGTAAAACCCTTTGAAGTAGGGCGTGGCGGTCATGAGTTTTCAACCCTTGTACCTTGTTTCCATCTGACCGACTCTCCTTTCGGGGTTGGAAGCAAATCCATGTGGGCATCTCACACGTGATGTGACCTTTCATAATTCTTTTCTTTTTACCTTGTGCAAGACGTACACAGCTGGTGCCATATCCCGTGGTTTACCTTCATCTTGCACCTGCAAATCCTTTCTGATACCCAGGTGTGTCAAATCAATCCTAGATTTTAAGGTGTCTTTCGTCTTGCCTTCACTACTAAGAAGTGTGCCGATAATGCTGTCACATATATTTTTCTCGATGTGCATCACATCAAGATTATGCCGCAGATCCAAATCTTTCCAATACTCCAAGTCCCACAAAGTGGACCTACCGGTAAACAATAATCTCTCGTCTGCCCTGCCATGCTTCCTTTTCCCGCTACCATTACCAGGATGGTTTCTTGGTGTAATATGCCTGACCTTCTCTAATTCCACTTGCAACTCATCGGCGGTGAGCCTCTTTGGTGCATCACGGTTTTCATGCTTTGCATTGAACACATGTCTTCGGTATTTTCTAGGATGCATCTTGTCCTTGGCAAGGAAACGGCAGTGTCCAATGTAACAGATCTTGCTAAGTATTCCGTATGATATTGGATTCCTGTCACAGTGAACACATGCATTGTAACCATGTGTCATTCGCCCCGACATAGTGCCCAAAGCTGGCTAATCATGGATGCACCAAATTATAACAGCACACAGAAAGAAATCAGCTGGTGGGCTGCTATATAGGTCTCGAGTGAGAACACCCTTCCATAGCTGTTGAAGTTCCTCCACAAGAGGCTCCATGAACAAATCAAAATCCTTTCCAGGACTTTTTGGACCTGGGATGAGCAAGGCCATCATGTAGTTTGATTATTTGGTGCAGACATTTGGAGGCATGTTGTAAGGGATAACAAGCACTGGCCACATGCTATATGTGGTGCTCTGGTGGCCAAATGGATTAAATCCATCTAAAGCTAAGCCAAGTCTAATGTTTCTTGGGTCAGCAACAAACTTTTTGTGTTTATCGTTGAAGCTTTTCCACTCACTACCATGAGATGGATGGCTCATTACATTCTGATCTCTGTACTCCTGGTTCCTAGAATGCCACAATACATCCTCTCTTGTTTCAGCATCATGAAACAACCTCTGCAATCTTGGTGTAATTGGAAAATGTCTCAGAACATTATGAGGAATCCTCTTCACAGCATCGCCATCTTTCCATCTTGATGATTTGCATTTCGGGCATTCACTTATGTTGGCATAATCCTTCCGGAACAGAACACATTTATTCTTACAAACATGGATCATATCATATCCAATTCCAACTGCACGAAGGAAATTCTTCATTTTACTATAGGTGTGTGGCAGCTCAGACGCATCTGGGAAAGATTTGCGGAAAGCAGCCAACATTGCATCGAACGATTTGTTGGTCATCCACACAGATGTCTTCACCTGAAGAAAGGTGACCATAGTTGGGAATACTGACAGCTTATTTCATGGGGTGACAGCCATGTTGCATTGTTCCAACATGCGGGCCCACCATTTTTCTTCTGCAGGTGAAGGTTCACGGAATGCACGAGCATTTCGTAGCATTGTTTCAATGTTGGTCAAACTCACTAGCTCCGCCACCACCACCTCCTCCTCCTCTTCCACCTGAGCATCAGGCAGATCAAGATGGTGATCTGCTGCTTCCACGTAGTCAATAACATTGACGTTCACAGCTTCACCATGATGAACCCACCTAGTATATGTGACCGACATCCCATACAAGTGTAGATGATTTTGCATAGTTGACTGGGGTCTTGTAACTGAATACATACAACTGCTACACGGGCAGAGCACATCTGATTTCGGACCACCGTACTCAGCTTTGATAAAGTTCATGAAGTTTTCAACCCCCTCGACATATGCAGCGGGGAATCTTCGAGCAGAAGTTATCCAAGTCATGTCCATCTCTTAGAAATACAAATTAGTTCTTCTACTAGATATTACAGCAAAAACATATATGCTTTTTTAGGAAGTCCAGAAAAAAAATACCTAGGTCGATGTCTAAAGCTATGGCAAGATATTTGGACGAGCAGATCTAAGTAACAAAATATATGTAAAGCTAATTCAGCAAACAGATTTGAGTGCTAAATTATGGCAGGCTGTTTCAGCAGTCAATGAGGCCGAGCACACAGCCATCGAACTATCGAAGGCCATCGCAGCTAAGCAGATTGAGTGCAGAACAGGGCAAGGAAGCTTCTTAAGCAGAGCATATTGACAGTAAACTACTTCGGCAAACAGTGAGATTAATAGCATCTATCAGCTAACATTCAGCGCTACATCAACATGAACGGGGCCTCAGTCTAGAATGCGCGTACCGTGGGAGAATCTGACCGTCGTGCATCTGCACGTGAACGTCGCCAGGGATGGCGGCGCTGACTGCCGTGCGCCTCCACAAGAATGTAGCCAGAGGTGGCGGCGCGGCTAGAGGACGACAGTCTACGAGAGCGTACTGTGGGCGCGAGAAGATCGCCGTGCGTCCCCTCGATGAACTACAGCGCTAACGTATCGACACGGCGGGGAGGGAGGCTTTGGCGGAGCGAATGGAGTGGAGGGGGACAGGGGGGAGGGGGGTTTGGGGAATATTATTGGCTATTTGGCCGAAGGGCGGTTGAATCGGATTTGGGGGGAATTTTTGTGTGGGGGGGGGAGGATTTTCGCACGGTGGGTGGGGGGAGTTTGCGCATGGTCGGTTGCTCCAAGTGCAGTCCCACGTGTTAGTGAAGAGGCAAGCCGAAGCGTGTTCCGTTTGCATGAGCTGTGTGAAGGACCGAACGTGTGTGGGGTGCAATGCGACCGCGACAGGAGTGCTGTGAGTGTACCGCTTTTTTCCTTTTAAACTAGGTGCTTCGCGCCCTCAAAAAAATTGTTGCTTCGCGCGATCCATCGATACTACTACTAGTAATCCGGTAATCCTGACTAAAACGGTAGCGGCGGTCTTTTCCAGCGATATCTTTGGGAGGTTGGCTTAGTTGGGGTTTTAGGACGAGTAATGCTACACCTACGTAATCCCAATTACGTAATTAACGTAATGTGAAATGTGTGAGCTGTTGATTGTAGATTGGGGGGAGGGAGGGGCCCACCACCATGAAAATCAGGGGAGGAGAGAGAGGCAATTTACGTTAACCCTTTCGTAGATTCCTGTAAATGTAGAAAGATGTGAAATGTGTGAATGTGTAGTGGACGTACTATTGGAGTGCCTAAGATAAATAGTGTATGTATAGACCCTATGTGTTTATTTTACTTCGCATGTTAGATTTGTCTCGGTTCAATAAAAAGCAGAGTTGGTGATGATGGTGTGCCTGTCATCTGATACGTCTCCAACGTACCTATAATTTTTGATTGCTCCATGCTACTTTATCTACTGTTTTGGGCAATATTGGGCATTATTATCCACTTTTATATTATTTTTGGGACTAACCTATTAACCAGAGGCCCAGACCAGATTTGTTGTTTTATGCCTATTTCAGTGTTTCGAGGAAAAGGAATATCAGACGGAGTCAAAACGAACGAAATCAAGCTGCGAGGTTATTTTTGAAGGAAAGCAACCGATAGACTTGGAGTGCACGTCGAGAGTCGGGCTGCCCACGAGGTGGGGGCGCGCCCACCCCACTGGGCACGCCCCCTGCCACGTGAGCACCCCGGAGGTCCACCGACATACCCCTTGCACCCATATATACCTACGTACCCTAAAACTTCCAGCACAAAAGATAGATCGGGAGTTCCGCCGCTGCAAGCGTCTGTAGCCACCAAAACCAATCGGGACCTGTTCAAGGCACCTGCGAGGGGATCCCATCACCGGTGGCCATCCTCATCATCCCGACGCTATCCACGACGAGGAGGGAGTAGTTCACCCTCGGGGCTGAGGGTATGTACCAGTAGCTATGTGTTTGATCTCTCTCTCTCTCTTGTGTTCTCTCTCGTGTTCCCTCTATGGCACAATCTTGATTTATCCTGAGCTTTGCTATTATAGTTGGATCTTATGATGTTTCTCCCCCTCTACTCTCTTGTGATGAATTGAGTTTCCCCTTTGAAGTTATCTTATCGGATCGAGTCTTTTATGAGAACATTTGATGTATGTCTTGTCGTGATTATCTGTGGTGACAATGGGATATCATGTGCCACTTGATGTATGTTTTGGTGATCAACTTGCGGGTTTCATGACATTGGGAACCTATGCATAGGGGTTGGCACACGTTCTTGACTCTCCGATAGAAACTTTGGGGCACTCTTTGAAGTACTTTTATGTTGGTTGGATGAATCTGAGATTGTGTGATGCATATCGTATAATCATGCCCACGGATACTTGAGGTGACAATGGAGTATCTAGGTGACATTAGGGTTTTGGTTGATTTGTGTCTTAAGGTGTTATTCTAGTACGAACTCTTTTATAGATTGATCCGAAAGAATAACTTTGAGGTGGTTTCGTACCCTGCCATAATCTCTACGTTTGTTCCCCGCTATTAGTGTCTTTGGAGTGACTCTTTGTTGCATGTTGAGGGCTTGCTATATTATCTATCTATGTTATTATTGTTGAGAGAACTTGCACTAGTGAAAGTATGAACCCTAGGCCTTGTTTCCTATCATTGCAATACCGTTTACGCTCACTTTTATCATTAGTTACCTTGCTAATTTTATTATTTCAGATTACAAATACCTTTATCTACCATCCATTTTGCACTTGTATCTCCATCTCTTCGCCGAACTAGTGCACCTATACAATTTACCATTGTATTGGGTGTGTTGGGGACACAAGAGACTTTTTGTTATTTGGTTGCAGGGTTGTTTGAGAGAGACCATCTTCATCCTACGCCTCCTACGGATTGATAAACCTTAGGTCATCCACTTGAGGGAAATTTGCTACTGTCCTACAAACCTGTGCACTTGCAGGCCCAACAACGTCTACAAGAAGAAGGTTGTGTAGTAGACATCATCATCCTGCAATATAGGCCGTCCGATCTATATCTAACGGATAGGAAGGAAACTATGACAATTTACCCGTACTCCTCTCCACATTTGCAGATAAGGCTTTCACTCGTTCATCCTTTTCTCCCACAAGATCTTGATCTTCCGTGCAATGCACGGGCATCTTGCTAGTACTCCTACAATATGTATATTATTGTGAAAGTTCATATACACCGGCCGAGATTAATGCAAACACGACAAATTTTCATTGCATTTTGAACTTTTATAGGACAGAAAAATAAAGAAACCCAACCCTAAACCTATTCTACGGCGGCGACCGACGTCCTCCATCTGCGATCTCTATGTACGGGGGCGGGGTTCAAGACCCGTGAAGTGAAGGTGCGGTCTCCGGCGAGGAAGAGTAGGACACGGGATACAGACCGGCCAGTTGGCACACCACGCCCTGCCGCCTCCCATGCCCTACTCATCCTCGGAGGAGTCCCCGACCTCGGCGGTGCTGGACGTTGGACGGCGGCAAGTAGGACGCGTGGCTGACGGTGCTCCCGTCGTCGACCGCCAGCGTGGCCACCGCTTGTGCGGTCGCGTCCGCGTCCGGCTACGCCGTGATTGCGTCGCGAGAGGTGACTTGAGCGAGGGCAGCGACCTCGAGCTTTATCCCCGAATACAAGCTCTCATGCAGGGCGTTCGCACTTGCGGTCATGGCGGATGTGGTGCCAGGTAGGAGGACAATGCGCTATGGTGTGGAGGTTAGCTGGGCATTGCCGCTTTAAGTAGCACATTCCGATGAGGCCAAGCGTCCGGGTGCGTCATTAAGTCGCCAGAGTTGGTTCCTCGGGCACCGAGCCTCTTAAAGACGACATACGAACGGACGACATGAATGCGGGCAGCTGGCGCAGGCTGGGAACGCACCACGCGACGGCGCGAGGGACGAGGGTTTTGGTATGCCAGGGTAGCCAGGTGCGGTCGTGGCAATGTTGGAGATGCCCTTTCCTCACATGCGATCCCCGCATGTCATTGAAAAAGCAAGACGACCCGGCATGGTCTCAGGTCCATAGGATGCAGTTGGCCGCGCTACACCACTCCGTGGACGCGTCGCGGCGCCCCGTGAACCTCGACGAGCCGGGTGTTGGGGTGTGTTTGGATTGTGGCCAAAGTGCACCTTACCAAAATTTTGGTCATGACCCAAAGATTGGTCTTTGTTTGGATGGTTGCCATTTTCTGGCATGCCAATGAATTCTAGCCAACTCTAGTTCATTTTTCTTGCCAATGTCGGCCAAATCATGGGTGACCAATACCTCAACCAAAATATTGGTCATGACCCAAAGATTGGTCTTTGTTTGGATGGTTGCCATTTTTTGGCATGACAATGAACTCTAGCCAACTCTAGTTCATTTTTCTTGCCAATTTCGGCCAAATCATGGGCAACCAATACCTAACCAAAATTTTGGCTATCCAATGCTTTGATGGGGCAACCTTGGGCACAAACCAAACATACTGTTGGTCGTGCCACAGCACTAACGCCACCCTCGGCACACTGAAACCGACCGTGTCTAGCGACGATATGAGCGTGTCGCTCACCGCGATCGCCGTGTCGAGGCGGTCTTGAGCTGCGCCCATTGTTGGCTAACGACCCACATGAATGGTTGTCAGTGGCGAGGAGGTCGTGGGCCAGCTCCTCCATTGGACTAGTCTGCGCTACGTCGTCCCGACGGGTGTGCCCCACATGTCGGTTTCCCTGTTTTCCCGGCCATATTCCAGCGTCAGTGCTCCGCGTTGCACATTAGGCCTTTCATTATGTAGGCCAAGCGAGACAACTTATTGTTTATTTGAGCCGTTCAAGTATAATCATGTGGCGTTTGCTTATTTCTCATTCCTCTCCAACCCTCTTCTCCATCGATCAAGTCGCCCTCCAGTCGAGTCCATCCTCCTGCATGCCTCATTTGAACATTCCGCCGAGTATCATTCGCATGTACCCACCCTAGTCCTCTTTCAATAGATCTCCGGACCCCGAGATGAAATCGAGAGGGAACGAGTGGGGGCACGTGATACCTAAGGCGGATTCAAAATTTCGAACCGGTAATCATAGAATCCACAAATCATATATAAAGGGTATTCAATGTTTGTTTCATTTTTGAACGTACAATATACTCCCTCCTATCCTTTCTAGTTTACATATAAGTTTTATGTGTAGTCAAGGTATCCCTACTTTGATCAAAAAGGTATCAACATTCAACAACGCCCAATCAATATTTTTAGATTCGTACGTACTCCTAGATTTGTACTCGAGATGGTTTCCAATTTTACTACTGACAAGATTAATAGTACATGAGATGTATAATGTGAAAATTATATCACTGGAAACTCCTTTCACATACGAATTTGACCCTATGCTTTGTGTAAGTTGCATGTCATATATTATTACCCTAACATTTGGTCAAAGTTAGCCTCGAAAAACGCATTAGGCCTTGTATAGTAAATGGAAGGAGGGAGTAGTAGTGGAAGTGGATCCTCTGACGTAGGTACCCCTGCCTTACCCTCCCTTTCGGTCACTTACTGGCATACCCCATGCTTGCTAGGCCCCGCATGTCAGTTACTCAATGGGTTCGGCCACGTCAGGGGATCCTCATCCGTAGTATACTCCCTCTGTTTTTATTTACTCCACATAAAATGGAGGGAGTGGTAGTATAATAAATGACACGGGCGGGGGAGGGGGAGGGACGTCGGTTTTCTCTCAATTGTGGTCCCACAAGTGAGCGAAAATGCAAGACGAAGCGCGTTCCATTCGGTGAGCGACGTGGAGGGTCCAGCGTGTCGGGCTGCAACGCGAACGCGACAAGAGCGATGTACAGTCAAAACCGATTGACCGGTCGTCATCGGAACCACTATTCACACCAGAACCTTCGCTGCTCGGCCTACGCCAGCCACTGCCCTAAAACCACACCAAATCTCCAGCCCATTCCCCCACCTTTCGATCCCCTAGCCTGCATCAAGCGTCCCCTAGTTCACCGGAAAGCCATGGTGCGCCGCAAGATCACTTACTACAAGATGCTGACGTCGGAGCGCCGCGCAGAAATCACGGCGGCGGTCGGTGCCACAGACCTCTGTTCCCAAGCTCGCTTTGCGGCGGGCCAATCCCTGAGTTCTCTGGAGCCAAGCTACAAGGAGGAGGAAGCCGATCCAATGTTCATGGCGGACGTCGTGGCGCAAAAGTCCCCCAATGGGTATGAGACGATGGACGTCGACTTCGTGCCGGTGTCCGAGTCCCCCATGGTGCAGGCGGACCAGCGGTTCAACATGGCGATACTAAAGGAGGACCGGGAGGCAGAGGCTCAACTCGACGCGGAGCGCGCGCATGCCTCCACCGTCAAGGCTCTCCTGCAGGCGGAAGCGGATGTCGTGGATGTCAACCGGGCGGCGGAGGCTCAACTTGAGGTGGAGCGCGCGGATGCCGCTGCCATCGAGGCCCTCCTGCAGGCGAAACCGGACGTCCTGGACTTGAACCGGGCGGCAGAGGCTCGACTCGACGCAGAGGGTGCGGATGCCGCTCTCATCAACGCCCTCCTGCATGAGGAACCAGACGTCCTGGACCTGAACCGGGCGGCGGAGGCTCGACTCGACGCGAAGCGCGCGGATGCCGCTGCCATCGAGGCCCTCCTACAGGCGAAACCGGACATCCTGGACTTGAACCGGGTTGTGCTCTCGTCCGTGCAGAGCGCCGGCACGCTCCGCTTGAACGAGTAGCTGGAGGCTGAGGACAGCCACGGTGCGGAGACACACATCGGCAGCTACGGCTGGTTCGCGCCGGCAGCCAAAGACGACGAGGCCGTCTCTTTCCGCGAGCAGTGATAGTTTTTCTTTATGTTGTTGCTTTTATAGATCTTTTGCTGTGTAAAAACATATATTTGTTATGCAAGTCGCTGACTTGGGTCGATCTACCATTTCAAAGCGGTTGGATGAATATCCTCGTCTCCTAACCCTTCTTTCCTTCTTCCTCACCTCTTCTTCTTCCCCAATGACCACCGCACGGGCGACGGATACTCCCCAACATGTGGTTGGATAAACATACTCTATGAACGAAAATTATGTGTCAGCGATAGGATGGCTAAGTTTGGTTTGTTCACATGCGACAACACATGTCAGTGAGGGTGCGTTCCCTTGGTTGGGTTTGCGGCGTGCAAGAGCGACTGTGTCAGGGTGCGGTGCGACCGCGGCATGCAGGAGTGACCGTGTGAGGGTGCGGTGCGACCGCGACAGCTGTGCGCAAGTGTACCTCCTTCTCATTTTGAAAAATTTAGGCAAGCTTGGCAAAAATGTGTGGCGAAGTTTGGCAATGCAAGGCCTAGACCCAAACAGGATAAGTACGTACGTACTAGGAGTACTAGTGTTAAAATAGAAAGGCGGGGTTTTCCTTCACGGGATTTAATCGATACAAATCCTCGTTTCACGTGTCAATTAATGCGTATTTTTTTCTCCAAAGACCAAAGAGCTAACCATCTCACTCCTCATCGCTTGATTAATGCAGTGCCATGCAAACCAACCTTCTCACTTCCGCATGCATGTAGGGGATATTAATGTCCTTGGTTGCTAACCCCATCAATTTTGCCTCGATTAGTGTTAGTGGCCCTTTGCAAATTGTAATTTTGATATACTAGCCTTGTGTACAAAAACATGGAGGTAGTAACTATATTTGACTTCCTTCCCCATTGCGGTGACGTCGACGACATCTTTTTTTGTGGTTTGGCGAAGTGCGTTCGACGGAGAACACCATTGAGGGAGACCACGCTAAGTCATTCGCAAGTGCCGCCTGCAAGCCGAGACAACCGCCTTATTTGCATCCAGGAAGTCCGTTGAACCAAAGGACTAGTACTACTAGGAGTACTAGTGCGGTGAGATGGTTTCTCGAAGAAGACGATGGAGAACCGGAGTCAGCGAAGGGTGAAATGATGGTTGCTTCGTCCGTGCTTTTGTGATTTCACGCCTCACTGCTTTGTGATTTGTGATAGAAGGGACAGGGGAGTAGACTCTGTGCTCTATACTGCACTACATGCGTCCAAGCATGGGAGAAAGAGGAGAGACATTGCATTTTTCTATTCCTTCAATCAATCAATCAGGGAGCTTCGGTTCCATCTTTTTGGCTTTGGCAACACTGTCCACAATGGTTCCCACGATGCCAAAAGCTATTTTCACATTTGGCTACACATTGTGGATGCCCTTAACCGTACCACTTGGTTTTGCTCCTGTGTGCTATCTATACAAATCTCAATTATATTGATCTAAAAATTTATAGAATCAAGATTAGTAAAAAGGAGGTGATTTTGCCGAGCAGATGGCGGGGGAGGTTTCTTATTTTCAAAGGACGTTGTCATGGTGGTTTGCTAACATGCGGTCCCACGTGTCAGTGCTTTACCAAGCCGATCCGCGTCCCACATGAGGCAGAACAACGGCAGAAGCAACACGTGGTTAAGTTGAAGAAGATGAGGGAGAAGCGGATTCAGCAACGAGTTAAATGATGGTTGCTTCGTCCCTCCAACTTCTTTTTTTAGCATTATTACTTCGTCCCTCCAACTTAACTGCAGGAAAGGTACAACTTTGTGATTTGACGCCTCATTGCTCATTACTACGCCGGCGTCATGACTGGGGTGCTTCACCCAGGCTGCTCTGCACTGTATTCCAGTATGGCACGTGGACCCGATAGCTTGATGTCCCACATGTCGGTGAAAGGGACTAGAAGATTTATGAAAGCGAGCGCTCCACTCTTACGACAGAGGAGTAGATGACACGACGGCCAAGTGAACTGTCACTTGTACTGTATAGTACTATAGTTTTGTTGTTTCGCACGATCCATCGATACAAACCCGATTAAAGAGGAAAGGGCAGGATTTTTCCCGCGCGGTATATGATACTGGCCATACATTTCAAAGGCAATTTTAATGTATGAAAACTGAATAATTATAAGTAACAATATGATATCTAGTAAAACTAAAAACACAAATGATTTATTGTGTTAGAGTGTAGTAGTAGTGCTGTGTTGCATAGTTGTTAGATGTAACATGCGAGAACGTGTAGAGATGTAGTTTTGGAGGGCCTACAGAGAGAAAAGAGTAATGCGGTCACCGAACTTCAGAATAAGCTGATTACGGTCACTATATATGTTTTGCGATGATTATACAGTCACTTGCTCACGGTTCAACATCGGATTGCAATCTGTTGACTGGCCAAATAGTCTGTGTGGCGCCATGTTGACTAGCTAAATTGACCACGTTCCTTGTGGGTCTCACCTATCAGTTCACATAGGGAAAAGATCAGATAAACACAAATTTACGCAGGCGCGACAAGACTCCAACCCGTGCGCGGGAATCACCTGGTTGTGTATGTGTCTGTCAGGGCCTGATGTGTGCGCATGCACGTGTAGGTTGAGCACTTGAGCGTGAGAGTGTGTGTTGGTCGTGTGGTGTACTGGTGTGTGCATGCATGCGTGTGTGTGTGCGTGTGAGTGTTGCGTGTGTACATGTGAGTGTTGCGTGCGTGCGTGGGTGCATGTGTTTGTGTGAGTGTTGCGTGGATGCAGTTCGTGTGCATGCGTGCGTGTGTGTATAATCACCACACCAGCTCATGTGTGATAAAACAGACGGCTCAGCATACCAACACAAGGCCATCTTGTCCGCTGTGCCCGCAGTCATGACTTCGAACCACCGTCCAAATATTTTTTTGTCGTTTGTTTTCATTCTTACTAGCAAGATGCCCATGGGTTGCACGTAACATCAAGATGCATTTTTATGACTAGTTTATCTTGTGAGAGAAAAGGATGAACGAGGGAAGGCCTTATTTGCAAATGTGGAGAGGTGTGTGGGTACCTTTTTGCAAAATTGCCATAGTTTCTTTCCTATCCATCAGATATAAATCTGACGGCCTATATTGCGGGATTGCAGACACACCATCATCACTAACTCTGTTTTTTGTAAGAGTGTATTTTATGTATTTTATAAGAGTGTAGATGTAGAGTAGATACAAGTCGACAGGTGGGCACGATGGTAGTGAGATAATGTGATGTAACACTAGAGGTGCCACGTGAAGCGTTTAACTGGTCAAGTCATGTCCTGAGCAAATACAGAGTTATATGGTGAGCCCGTGACTGTATAATAACCACTAGACGTAAAGGGTGACCATAATGAGTGGATTCTGAAGTCCAATGTACGTATCGTGCTTTCGCTTCAAATACAATGATCGTCATTGCATATATCGCGAGAGAAAGATGAAACATGCGTGAATTTTCTGGGGGCTTACTTTTAGAGGACCTGGAGATAGTTTTGTGTGCATACGTTAAAGGGGCATACAGGGGGTATGCGATGGAGAGAGAGATGCTCTTCATTTCTCTTTATTATGACTAACTTTGTATGGTATAAAAATATACAAATTCACAGTGCGGAATAAATATAATTGTGGGCACCATGCAATGCAAATTAGCGTTCGTACTCCTCCATATAATTTTGTAATGTTGTATATATGTAGAAACTCTAAAATAATTTTTTGGCCACACTTTATTCAAAAGGAATGGTGTATGCTAAATAAACGTGAAGAGAGGGCTTTTTAGATCAATGGGGTACGTGATGTAACATGTGTGAATGTGTAGTTCATGCATTTGGCGGGGCCTAGAGAGGTACGTGTGTGTATTACATATTCGAGAGAGGCATGGATAGAGGGGACGACGGGGGGGGGCGTGGGAGAGATAGCACGAGAAATGAGAGTGGTCTAGAGAGAGAGACGAATATGATGTCACGACGAGAGATTCCATTCCCTTGAGTGTGTATATGCAAGGGGGGAGGGAATAGAGGCACCAGGAGAAATTTTCTGTGTGTGTGGTGTTTGTGTTGGTATGTGTGGACGTGAGAAGATAATGAGACGTGGGGGCAGAGGGTGTGTCACCGCGTGAGGTCCAGTGGGTTGAGGTGAGGCCCTTCGTTTGGTTCCGTCCTGCGCCACATTGGTCGGCCCGTGACGCATTTAGGAAGACCCATGGATGACTAGTCGTACAAGACAAAGATAGCAGAATTGTGAAGGACTTTGTGTCCACTGACAAAGCCGGCTAGGATTTGTAACCCTAGGTTCTCTTACTAAGGTAACCCCTTTATCTCTGATATTACTATTCATCCAACCTAACTTTAAGGGGCATCCTACAGAATGCTCTGCTAGAATCATACTCGTCAATTAGGAAGAGAGGTGTGAGACAATGCGTGAGAGACAGGCCTAAAGATAATGTGCGTACATGAGACACGTAGGCGGGTCCATGTATATAGAAAGGGTCGATGGGGATTGTGCGTGTGTGTTTGCGAGAGAAAGAGTGCTTGTGATAAAGGATAGTGAAAACAGTTGTAAATGGTTACGAGAGGGAGGGAGGGTTATATCTAGAGCATGTGTGCGAGAAAGACACCTCGGGAGAGAGTGTGTGAGCATGTGTGAGAGACCACCGATGGAGAGTGAAACTACACGTAAAATACTGTTGTACACATTGATTAAAGATATAAATTGTATCCAAATATTAGGATGGGATCATGATATTTGCAATTCGCGTAAGGAGCGGTCATTAATCCATCAGACATCTAGATTCTATCGAATTTGAGCATGTCTACGTTATTATTCGACACAATTGATCCACATAGTTAGTATTTTTGAACTCCAGACAATGCATCGCTTTAGCAATCGAATATAAACGTGAGTATAATTCATGTTGTGTGTGTAAAGCACATTATACATACGAAAGTTACACAATGAACATTATAAATAGCTACCTATGAACTAGCATACATTTGAATTCAACTTAAGGTGGTTTAAAAAATCGAATTCAACGTGAAGTCCATTCAATTATTTGAATTTGATATCATGGCATTCGTAAATCATACCTAAATTATGGGGGCACCAATCTTTGCTCTGATTTTGTACATAATAGCATATGTAGTCGTGTACAAAATAGATTCAAATTTAGCTCCTCCATTCCAAAAATAATCGTAGTTATAGGATTTTCAAGTGTCAAAAATTAAAAAAGAAGCGGATAATTTAATGAGGTTTTCAAACATACAAGGTCAAATATAACGTTGTCTATTTAGATCAATCCTCATAGTTCAAGAGTACTCTAAACGTGAATGCTTGTGTTTCAAAATTTCGAACGAAGTGCCAAAAGAGCCTCTACTCGCCCGAAACCACGTAAGACCAATGTTTGGTAGTACAAGGAAATTACTTTTCTAATAACTTTGACCCGTGAAACCTACCGGTCCGACATCCAAAGGTGTAAACCGGGGTAGGTTTGTAGCTTCATCTAGACACCACGCAACCGCCTCCGAAAAACATTCATACACAATGGCCACCTAAGCACACATGCGTGCGGCCGAAATCGCTCCCGCCCACTATTTGGGACACCTGGGATTACCATACTACCCCCGACCCGCAGTAGGTCCAAAATTTAAGAGGGGGGCAAAGTTTGTACTTTCCCCAAATTTCAAACAAGCGCGTCCCATCTTCATTCAAAAAGCCGTAAACAAGCCCGTCCCTGCATCAAACATGGTTCCCCCCACCCCGTCTGATTCCCCATTCGTACTCCGTGGGCGCCAAAACTACCTCTCCACCAGCCGCGAAATCCCAGCGTCCTCCGTCCGCCACCCCATCCCACCCATCAACCGCCGCCCTCCAACATCACGCCGGAGCCGATACCCCTTCACCACCCTCCACCGCACCGAAGATGTTCCTTCTACGCCGTCCTTCGCCGCCTCAGATCTGCTTCCCCTCCGCCAACATACGGCCACGGCAACATAGTCAACAATTTGGCCATGGGTTCGTCCAAGCCTGCACCCTCTAGAACATCGGTTTCCCCGGTAAAAAGAAGAAGATCGGCGCGACATGTGGCGGTGACCATGGCGGCAACCGAAAAAGGTACTCCTCTTCCCTTATTCGTGCAAATCTTACGTCTCTGCTTGCACGGTATTCATCCCACAGAAGACACTAGTTGACCGCTTCTTCTTGATACTAGATGTTCCTAGTAACTCGCGATGCACAAGGTTTCTCCTCATATACTATTTCACCTTAGCTAGAGGTCCATCGCCCCCCTGAATTTCAATTTCTGGCCAGTTGATTCCCAATTAACGGAAGCATTCCCCGGCATAACAGGCGCTAGTACGCCTATTACGCCGGGTAAGCAGCACCTTGGTGTTTATCTTCAGGGCATGTGCGGCCTAGAGCTACTGGCGCCCGATCTGGAGGTCGGCCGGGATTAAACGGATGGCCTGGGGGCGCTGCCAAGCACGGCGGTGGTGTGAGGTCGAGGAGGGCGGGCAAGGAGGGAGGGTCTGGCCGGTGGTCGCCGGCGGTTCGAGAAAGATCGTCAACAAGGATGGCGGGAGGTAGACGAAGGCCATCTGCCTGTTCCTTATAGATCGGACGGTTCATTAAAAAATCGACCGCCTATTTATTTTCAATGATCATTGTTATCTTAGATATGACCACATGTGGTGGTGTCTTTGGAGTACCTGATTTCTGTGCTCATATATTACAAAATCATACGGAGTAGAATCTAATTTTGTTTGCCATGCAATGTTGTAGAGCTATCATATGTCTCCTGTCATTTATTTTTCAGCCACATGCTATCTGCTACATTTACAGTGCACTAGTTTTGCACACACTTCACCCATACTCTCACTATTGTGTTGTTATGCAAGGGTATTTCAGAGTCTGCCGAAAGAGAAGCAGCAAAGAAAGAGAGAAGTCGCGCCAGCTTTCTTCGCGGGTATGCACGACACGTTACAATGCTATAAAGGGTGCAGTGTCAGCAGATGGAAACGGTAAATGTAGCTCTGGAGTTGATGACCTCGCTCGCAACGAACCACCATCCCATGTGCTTTCTTTAACTTCGCGGTGTCATATGTGGTTGCATGTTCCATATGGTGTCTAGCTTGTATTCGGAAGATATTTTTTTATGGGGCTGTTTGGTTCTAGGCCTAGCATTGCCACACTTTGCTACATATTTTTGCCAAACTTGCCTAAGGTTAGTTCATCAAAATGAAAGCCACAAGTTGGCAAGCCTAAGAGAATCTTGCCACATTTTTTGTGTGTATGCCATGTGGGGTCCAAGTGTGGCTTGCCCAAGGTGTGGCTTGAACCAAACACTCACCTAAGTTAGTCAAACTTGCCTAGCTTTAGGTGTGGCAACATTTGGCAAAGTTAGTCACAAACCAAACAACCCTACATGAACCACCATCCCGTGAGCACCAGAAGACAAATAGCTAGTCAGGGCACTGGCCGAGCCAGTGACAAGCCCAAAGAAGATAGGCATCACCGAAGCCAACTAAAAGCTGTGATGGTGGCGGCAGCCCGCCTCCCACCAGGCTCTCAGGTCCTAGATGATCATGCTCACCACTCCAGCCGGATGTCTAGCTTGTATTTCTTCCAATTTGGTTAAATTGCATCTGCTTAGCTTACACATTATACCTTTAAATATGACATGCCTTTCTATTTTTGGTACATACTAGTACATCTGTGTATTAACCATGTTCTTACATCAAACTAATGTTCTTGTGTATCCCTCATCAATCAATTATGATGAGGCAGGCAGGCAAGGGGACTACTCCTCATTTAAAGAATGCAGTGTCAGCCTCCCGACACGATTCTCAAGAAACAAAAATGCTAGATGAAGATAGTGAACGTAGCTCTGTAGTTGATTACAGCATTTCCCCTACACTAGCATCGCAGGTGCTTGCTCTAACTTGGCAGGGTGACATGTGTTTGCATGTTGCATATGGTGTCTAGATTGTAATTCTTCCAATCTGGTTAAACTGCATGTGCTAGTCTGCTTAGCTTATACATTATACCTGTTAATGTTACATGCCTTCCTGTATTTAGTACATAGTACATCTGTCTATTAAGCATGTCCTTACATAAAAGTATTGTTTTTTTTGTATCCCGCATCAATCAATATGATGAGACACCTATAGTATATGCTGTGCGATATTAGTTGCATCTTTCATATGATTTATAACATCCGCTGGTTCTAATTTGTTGAAATTCCATTTATGATGGGACACTTTTAACTTGGCAGAGTCATATTGGTTGCATCTTTCATGTGGTGTCTAGCTTGCATTGCTTCTTATTTGCTGGAATTGTTTCTGCTTAGTTTACACAAACAGTTGTGAAGATGCCATGCCGTCCTGTTTTTTGTACATATTCCATCCTGGTATCATGTATTTGCCTTACATCAAAGTAGTGATTGTCAGTATCATGCATGAATGAGTTCTGAAGAGAGAATTTTATTGCTTTTTCTTGTTAGTTTTACTTGACAATTAAAAATCAATAAAGCGGAAGGAAGTTAGCAAGGCAGTGGATAAAGGTGCTCCTTCCGAACGGAGGGCCTCTACAGTTTCTACTCCTCCACACCCCCAAGATGATTTCCAAGACAACACATGCATAGACACTCAACAAAGCTGTGTTTATGATGAGCACGTCTCCCCTAGTGCAGCATCACCGGTGCTCCCTCTAACTTGGCACTGTTATATGTGGTTGCATGTTATGTGTGATGTCTAGCTTGTATTGCTTCTAATTTTGTTGAATTCCATCTGCTTACTTTACACATTATACTTGGGAATAAGACATGTGTTCCTGTTTCTAGAACATACAATATCTGTCTATCACACCATGTTCTTACATCAAAGTACTACTGTTGTGTAACCTGCAACAATCACTTTTCACAAGACACGTTTAACTTGGGAGTCTGATATAGGTTACATCTCACATTCTTTTCTAGCTTGTACTACTAATTTGTTGAAATGGCACTTATGACGAGACAGTTTTAACTTGGTAGAGTGATATTCATTGCATGTTTCATATGGTGTCTAGCTTTCATTGCTTCCAATTTGTTGAAATGCCTTGTCCTTAGTTTACACATCATAAGATGTGAATATTCAATGTTGTGAATATGCAATGGCACTAATGACGAGAGACCTCTAACATGGTAGTGTGATGTTGTTTGCATCTTGCATATGATTTATTTCTTGTACTGCTTCACATTTGTTTAAACACCATTTATGATGAGACACTGTTAACTTGGCAGAGCGATATTTGTAGCATCTTTCATATGGTGTCTACCTTCCATTGCATTGCTTCTAATCTGGTGAAATGTCTTCTTCTTAGTTTACACATCATAGTTCTGGTTATCTCTTCCGTCCTGTTTTTCATACATATTACATCCTCCTATCATGTGGTTGTCTAACATCAAAGTTCAGTTCGTCTGCATCACTCATCAATTTGTTCTGAAGAACTAAATTGTTATTCGTTTTTCTTGTCGGTTTGACTTAACATGGCACAGGGAAAGAGGAAGAAACACAGAATGGCATGGAATGAGAAGCGGATGAATCCTGCAGATTGTGCTGGTACTGATGGTGCAATAGAAGGTCAAAGTCCAGCGGAAAATTCTACAAACACGGCAACCCATGCTACACGAGCTGAAAAAAAGCCAAACAGAAACAAATAGCTGCCACCAAACAAGCAGAGACAACCCTAGTTCTTGCAACACCTACCACAGTACTACCAGCTACACGACTTACTCGTGCGTCAACTGAGCTAGCAGCATGTTCCCAAGCTCCCTTGCCAGCTGACACTACTTCCCAAGCACTCTTGACACAAGACGAGTTGGCAATATCAGATGAACCTTGTGAGCTTCAACAACAAGAAGGTAGTTGATGGAGTCAAGTTACAGTTGCATGCTTCTTTATATGTAGTCTCATAGTTTGATGTACACTAACACTTACTATGTTCGTTGTTGGACTAGCACCTAGGCGCAAGAGGAAACAAACATCAGGAATATTGCTCGATAGGTTAACTACATCTAGAGGAGGAAGAATGGAGATCCGTTTTGAGGCAGGTTTAAAAAGGCCACGTGATGCTACAGAGTCAGCCAAGTTAGAATCAGAGGCAGCGGTTGCCGTTAGGTGTCATGTACGTATCCTCCCAACATGGATTTAGTACAGGAATGACAAAGACGAAACCCAGATCAACACCTTCCTCAACCATTTATCCGTAAGTATGGTTATGTATGGAAACTAGTAATATCGTCTTGCTCTGTCCCATACTTTCTAGGTTGCTGATAATGAGACTCCCATAATTTTCAATAGATGAGGTTCAAGTTGGATAGCCAAGATGATGCAACCAGACAAGCTTGCACCCATGTTTTCAGGTCTGTTCTGCGGAAGTATCAGTATAACTTGAGGAAAACTCACTTTGAAGGCAAGGCTAACAGTGCACTTACCAAACATCTCCAGTGGAAAATATATCCGATGAAGACTGGAGGGGCCTTGTTAAACACTGGTCTGATCCGAAGTATCAGGTACATTATATATATGTGATGAGATCACATGTTGAAGTCCTATTTACGCATGTGCCACACAAATCTATCTTCTTGTAGGTGAACTGTTCAAAGAACAAGGCCAACCGTCTTAAAGTGAAATTCCAACGCATTTACGTGATCTCGTAGCTATATTGCACAATCGCGAGGCTCTTGTAATTAGCTGTTGTTTCACTCTTTTGATGTACCATATTATCATATCTATATTGACTTGTTCAAAATGCAGAGGAAAGCCCGCAAGGACCAAAAAGTACCGAACCAAATGTTGTGGAAATCTTCAAGGACCTGCCACACCAAAGAAGAAGAAGGGCATGACTACACCACCAAAGCCGCTGTTGTAAGTCCTTAATCCTCATGCCTTTTAACTACTACTTACTCGACTTGTGCCTTGAACTGCATGGTTTGCAGCCAATGTCTATTACTCTTTTCAATTTTATACACAATTGTCTTAGCGTATCATTGCACCTTACAAGGTTTAAAAGAGAGGAGTGGTGTTCCTTTGATCTTGACCCGTAATCTAGTTCCGTGCTGGACTTGCCCACACAACGTTACAATTGCATGTTTGTCTGTTCTTAGTTGTTTTCGATATGAATGATGTCATACTATGCTTATCAGATTATAAACTTCATCTCTTTATCCTTAGCCCTCAATACAATGTGAAGAAATAGACAATACATTAGCGATGGTACATGGTCACATGTTTGGAACCTGGTTTTATTATGTACTTTGCAATAAAATACAACTAATATTTTACATGGGTTCACCGAATAAGTTCAGATATAGACCAAAGCTATTTTGTTTGGTTTTGCTGCCTCCTTAATATCTTCTGCTCGGTACTACTAATGTGAAACCTCAACTTTTCAAATGAGCTATGGAAAAATGAGGAACCGCCACCTTCGAAGGTGGCGAGGCAACTATAACCGCCATGTCGCCTCTTGCTGCAAAGGGTCAAGACATGTCCACTAACAAAGCCAAAAGCACGCCTCTGCGTAATACTAGGTTGGTTGTTAAGGCAATATCGTCCAAACTGCCTCATGATCAAGATATGCAAGCTCAAAGCAATTATGTATCTGCGCTCCAGACACAAGTCCATTCCGTAACAGAGACCCTTTGTGAAACAAGGAGAGACATTGTTCGATGTCGTCAAGATATGCATGGCTTTGAAACCAGACTATCAGACATTTGCTATGTTGTTCAAGAGCCTAGGGGAAATGAAGGCGAGGGTTATGGTGCTCCATCGGACAATACAACATGAAAATGTAATAGTCAGGTCAAATGAACTGAGCTTCTGAACTTCTGGTGGTGCATTTTTCTGCTAGACTGTTAAGTTTTATGCCAACCTTCCTTTTGTTATATAGTTGTAATTTGTTTTGGTGCGATACAAAATTTTATTCTTAACATGCAGCCACCGGCAGAAGAAAACAGCAAGCCAATTCTGTAAAGTGTAGGGTGTTCCCTATATTTGCACTGGTGGCGATCTTTGATGTCGAGTGGATGTAATATGTGCAATCGCCTTAATAGCCTAGCATTAGTTTCGGCCTTATTTATTTCCTAGTCTTCTTTTTCCCTGGTTTGCTAGTGGCCGCCACTACCATGGGCCATATACGGGACATAGGATCCATGGGTCTCCTACGGGCCGTAGGATCCATGGGTCTCCTACGGGCCGTAGGATCCATGGTCTCCTACGGGCTGCCGATAAATGGGCCTCCAACAGGGCCGTAGAATCGGTTGGCCTCGGGCCGTCGGATAAATGGGTCTACATGGGCCGTAAACGGGCATAATTGGTATCGGCCCAGCACGGTAACGGGTCGTTAACAGGTCGTAGGACAGCAAAGGCTTAACTCTTTCACAAGCATAATGGGTCATTAATGGGCCAGAATATAGGATGGGCTAGAAACGGCACAACGGGTTAATAGGCCAGAAACGGGCCGACTCTTGCTATGGGCCGAATTTGGCCCATTAGGGTAACAGGCCAGTAACGGGCCAACTCTTGCCATGGGCCGAATTTGGCCCATTAGGAGAACAGGCCAGTAACGGGCCGGAAGTAATCGAGGGCCGAAAAGGAGCCCAAGAATGTATGGGCCGTCAATAGGCCGAAAGCTAACACGGGCTGGAAACGGCCCATGTAAATCATGGGCTGTTAACGGGTACAAAGAAAATTACTGTTCATTATGGGCAAGAGTCACCGTGGGCCTGTAAAGGGCCGAAAGATACGAAGGCCTCATATGGGCTGAAAGACGTCGTGGGCCATACATGGGCAGAACGTGAAATGGGCTGGTGTTATATTCGACGGCCCACATGACGTTGTCGGGCTGATTTCCTTTAGGGCCTAACGGGCCGTGAGTTAATGGGCCGTAAAATTGGCTATTTGCGAAGAGACCATTAACAGGCTTTTCATGGGCCAGCCCGTTAGCTTTTGACCAAGTCAAATGGGCCGGCTTTGTAAGCTAAATGGGCCAGTGGTGGGCCGTGGCACGTGTCGACATATCATAGGCGCCTATGTGACCCATTGACGAGCTGACACATGTTTCGTCCGGCCAATAAGAATTTTACATGTGGAAATTTCCCATTGGTCAGGGCTGTTAACGGGTTATCGGATCGAAAACCCGACCCGATAGCTTAACGGCGTTCCGTTACGGTGGATGCCACGTGTCGGTCACCCTTGACGAAAAGCACTTCGGACGACGATTTATCGTCCCTAGTGGACACTTTCCGATGATAATTTTGGTAATGTCATGGAATACTTCTACGACAGCACAGGTATGACTATCTTGATTCTGTCATAAAATCTTCATGGATGTACATGCATGACAAAAAATGCGACCTACTGTGACAAACACGTATCATCACGGAAGTGTATTTTTTTGTAGTGTATTGTGGAAGGTGTTGCAACAACTATGGTTGTCTCTGCTTGTTTGGTCACAGCTATTGGTTTCTGTTTGGATTGTTTTGCACCTCGTGTAGCACGGGATACCCTGTTTGTACAATTTTCCACTGGACTTTGATCTTCTATTGCACCATCAGTACCAGCAGAATCTGCATGATTCTTCCACTTCCAATTCCATGTGTCCTTAGTACTAACACCATCCCCTGTCATTCTGTGTTCCTTCCTCTTTCTCTATGCCATGTTAAGTCAAGCCAACAAGAAACAGGAATAACAATTTAGTTCTTCAGAACAAATTGATGCATGATAAAGACGAACCAAACTTTGATGTTAGAAAACCACATGATAGGAGGATGTAATATGTACGAAAAACAGGACGACATGAGATAATCAGAACTATGATGTGTAAATTAAGCAGAAGGCATTTCACTAAATTAGAAGCAATGCAATGGAAGGTAGACACCATATGAAAGATGCTACAAATATTGCTCTGCTAAGTTAACAGTGTCTCGTCATAACTGGCATTTAAACAAATGTGAAGCAGTATAAGAAATAAATCATATGTAAGATGCAAACAACATCACACTACCAAGTTAAAGGTCTTTCTTCATTAGTGCCATTGCATATTCACAACATTGCATATTCATAGCTTATGATGTCTAAACTAAGTAGAAGGCATTTCAACAAATTAGAAGCAATGAAATCTAGACACCATATGTAAGACGCAAAAAATAACACTCTACCAAGTTAAAATGATCTCGCCATTTAGTGTCATTTCAACAAATTAGTAGTACAAGCTAGAAATAATGCAAGATGGAAACTATATCAGACTCCCAAGTTAAACGTGTCTTGTGAAAAGTGATTGTTGCAGGTTACACAACAGTAGTACTTTGATGTAAGAACATGGCGTGATAGACAGATATTGTATGTTCTAGAAACAGGAACACATGTCTTATTCCCAAGTATAATGTGTAAAGTAAGCAGATGGAATTCAACAAAATTAGAACCAATACAAGCTAGACATCATACATAACATGCAACCACATATAACAGTGCCAAGTTAGAGGGAGCACTTGTGATGGTGCACTAGGGGAGACGTGCTCATCATCAACACATCTACATTGAGTGTCTATGCATGTGTTGTCTTGCAAATCTTCCTGGGGGGTGGTGGAGTAGAATCTGTAGAGGCCTTCCGTTTGGAAGGAGCACCTTTATCCACTGCCTTGCTAATTTCCTTCCACTTTATTGATTTTGAATTGTCAAGTAAAACTGACAAGAAAAAGCAATAAAATTCACTCTTCAGAACTCATTCATGCATGATACTGATACTTTTATGTAAGGCAAACACATGATACCAGGATGGAATATGTACGAAAAACAGGACGACATGGCATATTCACAACTATTTGTGTAAACTAAACAGAAGCCATTTCAACAAATAAGAAGCAATGCAAGCTAGACACCACATGAAAGATGCAACCAATATGACTCTGCCAAGTTAAAAGCGTCCCATCATAAATGGCGTTTCAACAAATTAGAAGCAGCACATGCTATAAATCATATGAAAGATGCAACTAATATCACATTGCATATACTAAAGATGTCTCGTCATATTGATTGATGCGGGATACAAAAAACAATAATTTTATGTAAGGACATGCTTAATAGACAGATGTACTATGTACTAAAAATAGGAGGGCATGTCACATTAACAGGTATAATGTATAAACTAAGCAGAATAGCACATGCAATTTAACCAGATTCGAAGAATTACAATCTAGACACCATATGCAACATGCAACCACATATCACACTGCCAAGTTAGAGCAAGCACCTGCGATGCTGGTGTAGGGGAAATGCGGTCAACAACTAGCCTTCATCTAGCCTTACTATTTCTTGAGAATCATGTGGGGAGGCTGACGTTGCATTCTTTAAAAGAGTGTATTTTGTCACAGTAACCCACAGGGGTGACTGTCTCATCATAAGTGATTGATGAGGGATACACAAGAACATAAGTTTGATGTAAGAACATGGTTAATAGACGGATGTACCAGTATGTACCAAAAACAGGTAGGCATGTCATATTCAAAGGTTTAGTGTGTAAGCTAAGCAGATGCAATTTAACCAAATTGGAAGCAATACAAGCTAGACATTCGGCTGGAATGGTGAGTGTCGGTGTCAAAACCGGCGGATCTCGGGTAGGGGGTCCCGAACTGTGCGTCAAGGCGGATGGTAACAAGAGACGAGGGACACAATGTTTTTACCCAGGTTCAGACCTTCTCGATGGAGGTAAAACCCTACGTCCTGCTTGATTAATATTGATGATATGGGTAGTACAAGAGTAGATCTACCACGAGATCAAGGAGGCTAAACCCTAGAAGCTAGCCTATGGTATGATTGTTGAGATGTATGTTGTCGTACGGACTAAAGCCCTCCGGTTTATATAGACACCGGAGAGGCTAGGGTTACACAGAGTCGGTTACAATGGTAGGAGATCCACATATCTGTTTTGCCAAGCTTGCCTTACACGCCAAGGAAAGTAGCTTCCGGACACGAGCCGGAGTCTTCAATCTTCTATCTTCGTAGTCTTGGAGTCCGGCGGATATTGATAGTCCGCTGTCCGGACACCCCTAGTCCAGACTCCTCAAGAGCCTCGAACCAGTCTTCAATGACGATAAGTCCGGCGTGCATAATGTTCGGCATTGCAAGGCGGGTTCCTCCCTTGAATAATCCAGAGAAGATAATGAACACCAGGATAGTGTCCGGCTCTGCAAAAATAATTTCCACATTCCACCGTAGAGAGAATATAACATATACACTGACTCAATCTGCTGACGTATTATGCGGCGTGACATCACACCGCTACCAAGCCTTTGTTTGAATCGTTTTTTACTTATTCCACCTCAGCACGTTTAGCGAAGCGGTTTCCTTGGCACGTCTTGTCAAAGCAGAGATCGTGTTCTCCTTTATTCTGGGATTCTCATCAATACGGACGTGGGTAACCCAACCGCGCCATTGATGGTGGCGCTTGGGAGATAAGCGAGTTTTACCAGGCTGGTGGGGGACGCATAGTTTAGTCCGCCTATATATATGGGATAAGGATTTACCTTCTCACCTACGCCTTCTTCCTCCTTTGCTTATCCATCCTCACAAGACTCAAGCTCCAACGCCAAGCTCGCGATCTCGCCGACCTTCTTGAATATGTCCGAGGCGGAGGTAAATGGTTGGTCTCCACCGCTAAGGAGGAGGACATCACCAAGCTGCGCGACGCCGGATACCTTTCCAGCAATGTCACAGATCGGCTGCCCGACGCGGGCAGCTCATCCCTACCCCCGGCCTCATGAGAGGTCGCCTTCCTCCCCACTTCCTCCGCTGGATGGGCTTTCCGCTCCATCCATTTGTCCGGGGGCTCATGTTTTACTACGGCCTGGATTTCCATGATCTGGCGCCGAACTTCGTCCTCAACATCTCGGCGTTTATCGTCATGTGTGAGGCCTTCCTCTGCATCCAGCCCCACTCCGGCCTGTGGCTCAAGACCTTCAACGTCAAGCCGAAGGTTGTGAAGGGCACGCAAGCGGAATGCGGAGGCGCCATGTTGGGTAAACTGCCCAACGTCCCTTGGCTAGAAGGGACCTTTGTGCATTCCGTCAAGGGGTGGCAATCGGGGTGGTTCTACATCACCGAGCCGCGCGAGCCTACATGGGCGGCGGCCCCCGAATTTAGATCTGGAATCCCCACGCAACTCACCTCCTGGAAAGAGAAGGGCTTGCAGTGGGGCGATCCGGTGGAGGTGACGGGACTCCGAGCGTGCATCAAGAAGATGGTGAGCAATAGGCTCCGGCTCGTCGACGTGGTCCAAGTCATGCTCCTCCGGCGGATTCTCCCATGCCAAGAACGGGCATTCAATCTGTGGGAGTTCAATCCGGAACAGCACCAGGCGCTAAGTGGGCTCTTCGACACAACATACGAAGGTGCCTGGAGGGTGCTGTTCAAGGGCGCCGAAGCCCCCGCATCCGAGACGAAAGATCGCGGATTCAGCGCGCAGTGTCCAACTGACGCGGTAAGTGATTCAACCCCATTACAGGACACTTGTGATAATTAGATTGACTCTAGTGAGGTTTTAATCTGCCTCTTCCTTTGACAGGAATGGATGGAGAAGGCCAAGCTGCTCATCAGCCCGGCTCCCATGCCGAAGACCAGTGGGCGCCTGTTTAGCGAGGCTGCTGGTTCCGGCACCGCACGTGGTGCCGGAGAAGAAGGCCAAGAAGGTGGCCGCGGGGACTCGAAAGAGTTCCCGCAATCAGACGTCTGACGACAACGAGGACTCCTTCCCTGAAGACGAGGAGGAGGAATATTCTCTCCCGGAGGAGGGAGAGAAGAAGAGGAAGGCTTCCCCAACCGGGGAGGCCGAAGGGTCCAAGAGGGGGAAAACCATCCCCCCGGACAGTTTCGCCAACATCGACGTTGGCGAGGATGAGTGGCCTCCAAGGGCCAGGCGTCCGGCCGGATCGTAAGTATTCGGATCTTGTATATGCCGTACCTTTCATGTCACGTAGTGTCCTTCTAACACCGCATTCTATCTGTAGTCCGGCCATGGATGATCTCCCCGACTCGATGAGCGGGTCGTTGGCCTCGTCGGACGTAAATTCCGTCCCGACTGCCTCTACCCCACGCGCTGACGAGGACGCCGAGGTGGGATCCCAAAGGGGACCCATCAGAGGAGGCTCGGGCGCCTTCAGGCGACCTCCCGGACTTCGCGCCGGACTCTACATCGGAACCCGTAATGGTTCCAGAGTCTGGCAAGCGGCCCCTTCGGAAGAAGGGCAAGACCGTGACGCCGGCGGCCTCCGTCCAACCGGAGGTGCTGGATAACCTGTTGGAGGCGCTTAAAGGCGCTTCCATCGAGGAAGAACACCGCACTATAATGAGTGCGGTGATTGAGAAGGTTCAGCTCGCCACGAGCGGGCTGACCGAAGCCTGCAGCAGCCTTCTAACAGGCTTTGAGGTAAGAAGTTAAAATTATGTAATGTAATACCGCATAGACAGTAGCCCCTGATGCTTAGTTCGGTGTTCGGAAGGAAAAGCCGGACTAAGGATCTAACAAGATATACGCAGGGTTGCTAAAAATATGTCAATACGGGTTTGCGAGGCTGCGCTGCGACCTCTGCCGCGTGCTTGGCGGAGGTCGAGGTCTCAAGAAGGACCTTGAGCGGTCCGAGCAAGAGCTCGGCCATGCCAAGAGGCAGCTCGAGGAAAAGAAGGTGAGTAACACCACTTTAAATAAGTACCTTACGTAAAAAGGATTTGGTTGCAAATAAAATTAACAAGGATAATATGTGTATTGCAGGGCCACTAACGAGGTGGCAGCCACAAGGATGCCGTGTCCGTGGCGAACGCAATCTGCAACAGAACGGGCTGAGCGAGAAAAGCAAGCGGCACCGGTGGCGGAAGTTCGGCAAGAGCTCCGTGCTCTCATGGAAAAGCATGAGAGTTTGGGCGTGACTCAAGACTCGAGAGTCCGAGCTTGCCTCGCTCTCGAAAGTGCCAAGTCCGCCAAGGCCGAGGCCCAGAAGGCCCTTCAGGAGGTTGAGGACATAAAGAAGATAGCTGCGGGTAAGGCATTTTTCATGCAAAGCAGGCATGTTAATGTGAATTACCGGATACTTACCCGAATTCGGAGCTTTCCAGGGGCGTTTGCAGATCTGCCGCGTAGCGTGTCTGATGCTGCCGCATTCTATCGTGGCGAGGAGGGGATCTCGACGGAGAAGGTCTTCTGGTCTCAGTATGCTGAGGCCGGCCATCCAGTGACCCCAAGTGACCAGCTGAAGCAGCTGGTCGAACTCCACAAGGTAGCTGAGGAGGCCATGAAGGGCCTCCTAGTCCGGCTATGGCCTAGAGAGGCCATGCCTGGAAGATACTTTGGCCTAGTGCGGCGGCTGGTGACTGCATGTCCCAGGCTGGATGTAGTCAAGCGCTCCGCCTGCATTGAAGGCGCTCGTCGGGCCCTTGCCCGCATAAAGGTGCAATGGGGCAAACTGGATGCGGAGAAGCTTCTCACGGATCCACCGCCGCCGGGCAAGGAGCATCGCACGCCAGAGTGATATTATAAAGTTGTCCTGAAGGGAGCCTGCGATATTGCAGATGTGTGCCCTCGAAATGTAATCTTTGAGTGAACTTGATGTGTATTTATCCTGGGCGCTGAAAACTTCGTTTATATGCGCCATGAGCAACGCTTGTTTAATTTAAAATATTACCTTCTGTGCGGCCGTTTGTTAAATCTGAGAGATGGCAAGTCGTTGGCTTCACCCCCAAGCCACGAGTCTTTGGGGTGTTCGGTGATAAACTTGAGCACTCTTGTTCCCATTTTTGGGTCCATCTAGGGAGGCGCTCAACACGACGAACAAGGCAACCGGACTTATAATGCTTGAACACTCTCACTGTAACGCCCTCGATGCGGCTATATCTCCCACGTGTCGAAGCATGACTTAGAGGCATAACCGCATTGAAAGCAATGTCGCAAGTGAGGTAATCTTCACACAACCCATGTAATACATAAGGGAAAGAGATACATAGTTGGCTTACAATCGCCACTTCACACAATTACATGAATAAACCATTACATCATCCAGATACAATCAAGGTCCGACAACGGAACCAAAATAAAAGAAGAACCCCAAATGCGACAAAGGTCCCCGATCGACCCCAACTGGGCTCCACTACTGATCAACTAGAACGAAACAACACAAGGGCAAAATCTACATCGAGCTCCTCCTTGAGCTTGGTTGCTTCACCTGCTCGGTAAGATAGGCACCTGCAAACTGGTTTTGGAAGTATCTGGTGAGCCACGAGGACTCAGCAATCCCATTACCATGGGTATCAAGACTAGCAAAGCTTAATGGGAAAGGAAGGGGTAACAGGTTGCAGCAGCGGCTAAGCACATATGGAGGCTAACATACGCAAATGAGAGCGAGAAGAGAAACAAGCGGAACGGTCGTGAAGCTAGCAATGATCAAGAGATGATCCTGAACACCTACTTACGTCAAACATAACCCAGAAACCGTGTTCACTTCCCGGACTCCGCCGAGAAGAGACCATCACGGCTACACACGCGGTTGATGCATTTTAATTCGGATCTGGTGTCAAGTTATCTACAACCGGACATTAACAAATTCCCATCTGCCACATAACCGCGGCACGGCTCTCGAAAGTTTATACCTGCGGGGTGTCCCAACTTAGCCCATGACAAGCTCTCGCGATCAACGAAGAATAGACCTTCACCCGAGACACTCCGATCGGACTCGGTATCCGGTACATCAATACATTTCGACAATGGTAAAACAAGACCAGCAAAGCCGCCCGAATGTGCCGACAAATCCCGATAGGAGCTGCACATATCTCGTTCTCGGGGCACACCGGATTGTCCAAACTTCCGTAGGCGAGCCCAGAGTTGCCCCGGTGGCCACCGGCGGTCGACGGTTTGGACCAACACTCACGACGAGCACCGCCCGGGGTAAAATAAGATGACCCTCGAGAGCGACTCCCAAGGGAAAAAGGGCTAGGTGAGGCAAATGGTAAAAGTTAATGTTGGGCCTTGCTGGACAAGTTTTATTCAAAGCGAACCGTCGGGGGTCCCATAAATCACCCGACCGCGTTAGGAACGCAAAATCCGGAACATAACACCGTATGACGGAAACTAGGGCGGCAAGAGTGGAACAAAACACCAGCATAAGGCCGAGCCTTCCACCCTTTACCAAGTATATAGATGCATTAATAATATAAGAGATATTGTGATATCCCAACATAAACCCTGTCCACCATGGAGAAATCTTCAACTTCACCTGCAACTAGCAACGCTATAAGAGGGGCTGAGCAAAAGCGGTAACATAGCCAAACAACGGTTTGCATAGGAAAAGTGTCAAAGGTTAGAGGTTCATGGCAATATGGGATGGCTTGATAAACAGGTAATAGGTAGCGCAGCATAGCGATAGAACGAAGCAACTAGCATAGCAATGATAGTAGTGAGATCCATGGTAGCGGTCATCTTGCCTGAAATCCCGCAAGGAAGAAGAACGAGTCCATGAAGAAGATGAAGCCACGACGACGAACCAAGCGTAGACGAACGAAACCTCACGATCGCAACGAAACGGGAACTATCGAGAAGAAGCACACAACATGGTAAACACACCACACATGAGCAAGACATGATGCACAACAAGCATGATGCATGACAAAACTAGATGAAGCTACTCATGGCAAGAGAAGATGCAAACAAGAGCACACATCAAGGCAAGTTTAAATGAGGCCGGGAACAACATATAACAATTCCGGTAAGTCCTCATATGCAAATTTCGAAATGGGTCCAGAACTGAATAAACATTAAGTTGAAGTTGTTAAACAGCAAGTTAAGATGCACCACGACGAACTGCACGAAATTCTAGTCAAGTTACATATAAAGTTCATTAGATTTGGAGCTACGGCCTAGAAGATATGAGCAAAACAAGTTAAGCATGGCATCGATGCAAAATGCATACAAACATCAAGCAAACACCTCAAAACAAGGATGCAACATGATAATATGAAGCTACATGCAAAAACAAGCAAGTTTCATATAGAGCACACTCAAAACGGAGAACGGTGCAACACATACACTCTATACAAGTCATAGCAACAATCTGTCCATAACAGCAACTAGGCATCTTGCAAGCATCAAAACAATATGCTAAAGCAGCTCAACATAATAACAAAAGGCATGGGCATGAAGTACACGTAAAGCATAACAAAACATGAACACTGAGCTATCTCCAGAAACAACTAGAACATGCTCAAAAAGACATGGAGATATTGCAAATAATAACAGTTTCAGACTTATCAGGAAATAACATCAGGTTGCAATGTTTAGAGCATTCAAACAACATGTTACAGGAACTTATCATGGCAAACAAAGGATTGGCATGAAACTACTAAAAGCATAGATCAAAAGTCCCTTACTGACCATGAGCCCAAAAGGCATAGAAAATATGATGGCACCCATGTAAACATGGCAAGTTATATTACAGATTCAAACATGGCAGAAACAACAATAAGTAGGCATGTTCGTGAGCTCGAACCACTCACTATAGAGCAATAAATGGCATGGCAATGCAACCAACAGTAACAAGGCATGATTATGAAGCTAATCATGGCAAGATCAAGTTCATAGGGTACATGGATCACTAGGAAAACACATGGAAACTAGTGAACTTAATGTTAACAGGCTGATAGCAACATTTTCAAGCAACTTTAGAGAAAGATTACAACATGTTCCAGCAGGCTATAATTGCAACCAAGGGCATGAATGGATAGAGCATGACATGTAGATCAAAACATGTTTATAGGACATCTCCAGATTATGCATAGAATGATTAGTAGAAGCATGTTAACATGGCATCAAAATATAACAGAATCTGTTAGGAAAACAGCAACAGCAACTACCCTACTTAGCAAGCTTGATACACTCAGCACACAACTCACAAAAATACATGGTTAACACCCCTGGAAAGATGGCATGGCATAGTCCAACATTCATGTAGACATCAACCTCATAGGATGCACACATCAAACATGGCAAAAATGATAAAACAGCAAGTTATAGCAGTTTTAGCAGATTAACATCAACATGCACTCTTCCAACAGCATTTCGGGCATCAAAGTGAGCTCAAATGAAAATGATGCAATGGAATGAAATGAAGTACTCGTCGAGACGAACAATTTGACATATTATACGTGCGAAACGGAGCTACGGATGCAGAGAGGTGATGGCATGAACATGGCATGAAAATTACAGAAATCTGGGGACTTAGTCATTTTTCAGAAAAAAAATGTGACCGTCAAATAGTAACACGCACGCAAGGCGGAGGATTGGGCCGGCGGGGAGCTCACCTAGTGGGCCAAGCCCAGGTCGACGATGCGGGCAGGGAGGCCGGCGGCTGGGCCGGGGAGGCCCACGTGGCCCGCGACGCTGGTCGTCGTCCTCCCGAACGAGGACGGGCGTAACGGCGGCCGCTCTCCGGCGAAGCGGGCAGACCTGGGGCGCCGGAACCGGCGGATCCGGGCGGCGCGTTGCGGATCCGGCCGCGAAGGAGGTCGGAGGGCTCTCGCACCGGCGGCACGCAGCGGCAGCGAGATCAAAGGGGCCATGGCGGCGTTGGCGGGAAGGTGAAGGGCATCGGCGGGAGGAGCTCCGGCGGCGGCGGCGCCCGGCGGCGAAGAAAGCGGCGGGCGCAGATGGCGGAGGAGCTCCGAGCGAGGCGGCGGGAGGCTCCGCGAGGCGGTCGGGCGGCGGCGGTCGCCGGGCGCGGGCTGGGCTTGCCGGCGGCGGGCGAAGCGGCGGCGGCGCGGGCCGGGCGGGAGGGCCGAAGCGCGGACTGCAGGCTCGGCGCGGTGGTGGAGGCGGCGGCGAGCAGGGCGCGAGGCCGTTAGCTGCGGGCGGCGGAGGAGGTGACGTGGCGGCTCTCGACTCACCGGGTGGCGTGGCAGCGGACATGTCCGGCGTGGGGACGATCCGGGCGCGCGAGGAGGAAAACTGCTAGGGTTTCGGGGGATTAGACCGCGAAAATGGAAGGGGAGGGCCTTTATATAGGTAGAGGGAGCTAGGAGAGTCCAAATGAGGAGCGGTTTTCGGCCACGCGATCATGATCGAACGACCGAGAGCATGGTGGGGAGTTAGGTGGGTTTTGGGCCACTTTGGAAGGGGTGTTGGGCTGCAACTCAAAGAGGGCTTTGCGGTTACCCGGTTAACTGTTGGAGTATCAAACGACCTCCAAATGGCACGAAACTTGACAGGCGGTCTACCGGTGCTATACCAAGGCCGCTTGGCAAACCTCGGACCATTCCGGGAAAGTTTAACACCCGCGCAAGAGAAGAGGCAAAAAGGGGACGCCAGATGACATAGGAGTGCGTATTGCAAAACGGACAACGGGGAAAATGCTCGGATGCATGAAACGAACATGTATGCAAAATGAGATGCACATGATGACATGATATGAAATGCATATGATGACATGGCAAAGTGCAACACGCAAGCACATGACATGGCAACGACGGTGAAAAACTGGCTGACACCTGGCGCATCGGATCCGGGGCGTTACACTCATTTAGCCATAGAATTCTATAATTTGAAATTTCGGCGAAGCCCCTGGTATTCGGAAGACCGAATCCGGGGCGCTATCCACGCCTTCATAGGACATTATCCGGAACTTCGCTCGAAGCGGCGTGAGTCTTTAAGGACCCGAAAGAACCTCTCAAACAGCGACCGGTCTCGCCATATCATGCCGGTCGGTTTAGCTTTCTCCATCGAGGCGTTAACCGGCTCAACCGGGCGCAATCGCGATGGTTCTCCAGTCTACCTTAGCCGACGGAACGGAACGTAAGGCACCAAAACATGGGAGCCGGGCAAACTCAACTATTGACCCAAGACATGATTCGGAGCCGATTCATATAATGCTATAAGTTCGGGGTGCCGCACTTGTGAAAGTGTTCGGACTTAATCACACCATAATCTGGGGAACATAAGCCCCTGGCGTATTCGGCCGTACCAAAATGTACGGGTGCAAGATGTCATATAATGAACATATAAAAGATAACGCAATTGCAATAAAAATGTGCTGCATTATTTATGAAAGAAAGTCTGCTAGTAGAGCGGACTGATACAAATAGTCTTGATAAGCAAGGATTTGGACTAAGTAAACACGTCCCCCTCGAGGATAAGCTGCGAGACTTGGTGTATGTAATCGAATTTAAT